>PVJD01012969.1:0-36797 GCA_004026545.1 Mormoops blainvillei | reverse complement strand
CATCTGTCAGACCAGCATAATTTATTAGGTATATACTTTAAAATTTTTAAATTTTCCCTAAATTGCTCTAAGTTAGGTGACTTTCCATTATTCCAAAGTAATGAAATTTTGGCCTGTACTAAAAGAACATTGTAGTGTTTCTCAAAATGACATTTATGAACTTTATTCACCCCTGGCAATCAAGAGAAGCCACGTCAAGGGAAAGTTTGTGCCCTGAGTGTTAGCTGGGACGCCACGCAGCATACAGGCCCGCAGCGTTTTAACACTTATTAACAGCTGGTCTGGCATTGCCGCTGGTGAATCTCCAGCAAGTAGATACACATTAGCAGCTCCTACACACACCTCCCCGCCTTGGGGCTAACTGCACAAGCAACAAAAGAATATTTATAAGCATCTCTGAGAACACGTGTGTCAACGGGAGGAACACAGCATCTTACAGTCTTACGGAGCATGAGATAGTGCACTCACGAAAAACTAAAAAGTGTGATTTGCAGGAAAATCTCTAAGGTGTATAATCTAGGAGGAGGCTCACTTCAGCATGACTGTCTGTGGTGGTTGCAGGGCTTTCTCACCCATGGCTAGAACACTGCCAGTTTGCAGACTGTAATGACCACGGTCACCACCATGGGAAAAGGCCAACTCAGACGATCCCAGTGGTGGTTCTGACGGTCCTTCCTGTTACCTGTCAACCCTACAAGTAAACCAGAACCCTGGGCTGCCTGACTCCCAGCAGCACATGACTTTTACCCAGCCTACAGAAGTCTACCTTATCTGGGGAAAAGGCCGCCAGACAAGGCACAGGTCCGAGTCATCAGGTCACCTCATACAAGCCATGAGGCTAGTTTTGGAGTTTCTGAGGCACCATTCCTCATCTGTCGAACAGGACATGTACCACCACGGAGGACATGGAAACTTATTTCATAAAGAAAAAATTAAAATGCTCCTTCCGTACCAATTTATTGGCTCACCGAGGCGGAACTGCACGCCTGGTACCGGGCTAGGCACTGAGGAAGAAAGGGGTAAGGCCAGGCCTCCGCCAGAGAGCCGTCCCCGCGATCCAGTGGGCGGAGAGGCCCGCAAACAAATGACTGCAATAAAATGCAATGCAGCCCTGGCTGGTGTGGCTCAGGGGACTGAGTATCAGCCCACGAACCAAAAGGTCGCTGGTTTGCTTCCCAGTTCAGGGCACATGCCTGGGTTGCGAGCCAGGTCCCCAGTTAGAGGCGCGCAAGAGGCAACTGATGGATATTTCTCTCCCTCTATCTCCCTCCTTTTCCCTCTCTCTCTGAAAATAAAAAAATAAAGCCTTTTTTTAAAAAAATGTGACGCACGCTGAGGAGGGAATGAGGTTATCCAAAATGCTCCGAGGTGGCACTGGTAGGGAAACCTGCGTCACAGAAGGCTTCCGAAAGGAAACCAGGCGGAGCTGACTCTGGAAGAACGACAGCCACTGTGCCTACCATGGGAGAAGACAAAGGCGGTCGGACCTATTCTACAAGAAACGTCATGAACAGTGTTTGAACAAAATGGGAGCATTTCAGGAAGGCTAGAAGGGGCAGGTGCAGGAGGGGGTAGACGGGATGCAGACAGAGAGGCAGGCAGGGGAGGGCGCCATCACCTGTGTTGTTTCACCCTCATTATTCTGCTGTAGCCATAACGAGTCCCAAGTGAACAGTGAGGACCACAACCCACAGCCCCAGGAGTCAGTCTCACTGACATCTTGCCACACAGTTACTGCACTCCTGGCACTGAAGTTAAACAAGAGATATGGCCGCAAGAGACATCGGTGGCAGGGGGCAGGGATTTAAAGATGTTTAATAGACAAAGCTATAATAAACATTTATCTGATATGGGACATAAATTGGCTCTAGAGGAATATAAAATTAGGACATATAATTTAAGAGACAATTTCCCCAGACCATTCAGGTGTAACTATTATGTGCCAGGTACTGTGAATTTCAAGATAAATGAGACAGTCTTTGGCCTCAAGGAGCTTATAAATTTAAAAAAAAAAAAAAAGGTAAAACCATCATTTAACAGTGCATGAAAAGAGTTAAAAAAGGTGAACAGAGGGTGCTCTGTGGCATCTAACTGAGACTGGGGACAGGGCAGGAGGATGACTGGAGGGAGCTTTCAAGGGAGAGGATGTTTAAAGACTGAAAAGAAAGAAGAAAAGGGGAAGGAGGTGAGGAGGGATGCCGCAGGAGGGAGCAGTAAGAACAAAATTCCTGAGAGGGGCAGGAACCTGGCACATCGGAGAAACCCTGAACGGCTCAAAAAGTCCATGGCCAGGGGGTCGGGAATATTCTGGATGGAAATCAGGCAGGAGTGGTGATCTGAGGACTGAGGAGAGCAACAGGCCACTGGGCATGGTCACAGGGAATGATGCTCCTTTTGTGTGAGGAGAGACTCTTCATCTAAACGTTCTCCTTTCCCCCGCGTAAAGTGCCTGGCTCATTACTGCTTAGAAATGCTGGCCATCGTTACTGGAATGTCAGAACCCTGCATGCACTTTTCCGCTGAATAATGCAGAACAGCGTGGAGGATTAAGCCACCGGACTCCCTAACAAACTTTAACATAAGGTAAACTCACCTGTAAAATGGTCCCATGGCAGAGACCCTAATTATTTGGAACGAGGCTCTCAGCTCCTCTGGAGAAAGCATTAATTGCTAAGGAGAAAGCTTGAGGAAATGCTGACACACCCGCTGAGGAGGGGCCTCAGTGGGGTGTGTTACATTCCTTTGAAAACAGGGCCCCTGCTATAATTTGTGTAATCAGCCCAGAGATTGGACTGCAGAACTCTGCTTCCCATTTATTACAATATCATACTCCTGCCCAGGAAACCACACCCAAGCTTTTGTTTGGAATTCTCTTCCTTGATTAGGTGTAAGCCCGATTATTCCCACCTCTCAAAAATAACATGGGTCTGAGGACGCCGCAATGCACAGCAGTCAGAAGGACTTCCGAGAACGAGGAGAGGCCGTTCTTTTCTTCTCTCCCATTTTAGAATGATTTCTTTTTCATTTCCTCCTCTGTAGAGGAAGAGTGGGAAGCTGGGACATTTTGTACAAATGGAAAGGTAAATTGTTTTTACTCTCTGGTAAGAGCTATGCAAGCTGGGGGCACACTCCCCAGGTTGTGCCCACAGACAGACCCTCACCACCTCCTGACCCTGATGATTGGCTGCAGCTTGGCACTCGGCTAGCGGGAAGGGGTGAGCGAGGCCTCAGAGCCCCATCTTTATACTGAATCTTCACTCACGCTGCTCTTGGCAGAGCTGATCCTCACTCTCTGCCTCCTGGCATGAAAGGCAGTTCAGGGCTGAGATGCTATCTGGCTGCTGTCGTGAATGCAATTCAGCTCAAATCCAAACCCAAAGAAGTGCCTAGGAGCAGGGCAGAGGTCATCAGGCAGGGGGACGGAGACTTACACTCCAGAATGGCTGATAATTCTTACAACCAAAGACAGAGTACAGGAGAACTTCATCTCAAAGCAGTGAGATTCGAATTGGGGAAAAAGATGAATCTCTTCACTATGTAGCCAAAAGTCAAGCAACTGAAGAAACATGTTTCATGGTCCATGTAGCTCGAAGGGGCTGCCTCAGGTACCATGGGATCTGCCTCACCTCCTCCCTCACCTCCACCAAGGCAGGAGTAAAGCTGGTACCCTGAGGCTCATTAGCCAATCTACTGTCAGGCCAGGGTTTTAATGCTTATTTTTAATGCTTATATGGCCTGACTCAAACAGGCCAGTTTTGGCCAATGGAATTCTCCAAAATAACTCTTAGCCATTCTAGTTGATAAAACTCTAGCTGGGAGGCTGAAAATTAGGAAGTCAGAAAGACTAGGGCTGGGCCAGCCACACAAGGCTACAGCAAACTGGTAAGAAATCATGACCATGACCACACAGTTCCTGTGAGCCCTGGGGCCCTTTATTTCCCATCCTCTGATGTCCCCAAAGACACTGAAATCTTCCCCATTTTCCAAACCAATGTGAATGGGTTCCTATCACAAACAAAGGCCCTTGCATAAAATAAGCACTCAATATACATCCAGTGCTGTGATGAGAGTGTTATGTCAGAGCTGGTGTGGCAGACAAAACCGGATACTGGATAATTGCAGAATATGGCTGCAAGAAAGTGCTAGTAATATAATACACAAGATCTGGCTAAACAATGGAGAGGCAGCTCACTTCAGGCCGGATCTGCCTGAGTGAGCTTCTTACAAGAGAAAGGACTCAAATTTGCCCATGAAGCGTAGGAAGGGTGTAGTTGAACATTAAGGATGACATTGATAATCCCTCCATGAAACCAGACTTCATTACCACAAGTCTTCTGGGCTCTGGCCACATCCGCTGGCCTCAGTTAGTTAGACTACAGCCCACGCAGGGCTGGGAGAGGTTTGCTGGCAAGCTCTCCTGCCTCAATTTTTGGTGATCCTAGTAAAATGCAGCAATTCCCAGAGGAGGCTACTTAGAGCTCTCTTAATAATGTGCCTGCCCGCCCAAAGGCCAGAGGGAAGTCAGGCTGCCGGAGAATTGACGCCTCTGAACCTCCAGCCTGCCTTCTTGTTCACATCACTCGCAGAAGGGGTAGGGGGTGCTCACTCACAGAGGTCCAAGTGGAAGTAGGAACTGTGAATACTCTGAGCTGTGTGAGAGGTGTTCAGGACTGAAGGCAGGAGAGACGGAAAACAAAATAAAGAAGACACAAGCGGGTCCTTAAGAAGCTCACCATTTTTTCAGGGGAAATATGACATGTACGCAAGTGACCCGACCACACTCACACACACCCTAGCCCACTATCGGGTGTACATAACATGGATGAATAAATCATTTCTCAATCCTGCATGTGAGGAAGTTTTCCTTGAGAAATGCAATGAAGTTAGAATACAAAATGTCCATAATTATATAGGCAAGATCAATGTTACTGTACGAACCTGATTAAGTTAGTAAAATGAATTACAATGATGGTTTTCAAACTGTTTTTTTTAAATCTTCACTCGAGGATATGTTTATTGATTTTAGAGGAAGAGGGAGGAGGAGGGAGAGTGGGAGAGAGGGCGAGAGGAGGAGAGGGAGGAGAGGGAGAGAAACTTTGATGTGAGAGAGAAACATGAACCGGTTGCCTCCTGTGCGCAGCCCAACCACAGACTGATTCCACAACCGTCTGATGAACGGGTCAGTGCTCCAACCGACGGAGCCACCCAGCCAAGGCAAGCTTTCAAACTTTACAGCCACAGATCGTTGTCTTCAAATGTAATTTTACCCAGAAGCCCAATAAGCAATGCAGATCCCAAAAAGCAGAGTTGGTCTGGTTAATACGGGGGAACAAGACCTGGAGCCCCCAAGGGGCCTCCACAAAACACAGAGGGCTCCAGAAATCACCATGGGGAAACCTTTCCTTTAAAGGCATTTGGGCTTATTATGGCTTTCAGGCACACTTGGTCATCTGAAATTTACCTAACGAAAGTGTTCCCAGGTAGAATCTACTAACCAGAAAGGATGATTGTTCACAAGGTAGGTGCTAAAGTTCTACCCTACCATTTATTCTCTGGGCACACTTAGACTGTGGTTCCATCTGCCTCCAGAGAACATGACCCCAAGACTTTACCCCAATTTGGGTCACTGACACTGGCCAGTCCCTTCTATTCCACCCATACCCCCCTTCAACAAAATCAGACACACAGTTAGGTTCATGTAAGTCAGCCTCACCCAAAGTATGTGCAGAGGTCCTGTGGTCTAGGAAGTCCTCAGGTGCTTCAACATGTTCCTATACCTTGTAAACTCTTTAAAGGAAACCAAATGGGAGATCCTTAATGAATCAGGAACCCTGTTCTGTGTGTGTGTAGCATATGCCACATCATTGCCAAATCCTTTGGGAGATAATTGTGACTTAAACATTTTCCCTGGTTATAGTTAAATTTGATACATTCTTATAAATAACAAATCCTTTCTTATAAAGAAAAGTAGTCAACATTTTATTTACATTAGTGGGTACAGGACAATTAACATTTACAGTTCATGGTGAGGGTAGGTGGTCTTGTGCTCTGGTGTCAGCGGGTGTGGCTTCCCGGGGTCTGGAAGTAAAAATTACTCTGACGCTTCAGAGTTTTGGTTTTGAGATACAGGTATGCTTTTGAATTGTTTAAAAGAAATAATAACAAACTTCCAGTCAAGATGGAGGCATAGGTAAACATGCTTCACCTCCTCGTGCAACCTAAAGAATTACAACTAAACATCAAAACAAGTAACTCTCAGAACCGTCTGAAAATTGAGCTGTACGGAAATCCAACAACCAAGGATTTAAAGAAGCCACATTCATCCAGACAGGTAGGAGAGGTGGGCACGCAGAGACAGGCGGAGAGGTGCAGAGACGAGGTACAGCACTGAGAGGTGGCGACAGTGGAGCGGGCGGTCCCACATTCACACGTGGTGGATAAAAATGGGGAGGGATATCTTGGAAGTGAGTGATCCCAGCACCAGGCCAGGCCGCAGAGCCCAGGGTTCCAGCACCAGAAAGATAAATCCCCATAACTTTTGGCTGTAAAAACCAGTGGGGGTTGGAGCAGCAAAAGAAACTGCCAGCTATTCAGGAGACTCTGCTTACAGGGCTCACACAGGTTTAAAAATGTACACAGACCCACTGCCTCTGGGATTCAGCACTTGGGTAACAGCTGGAAGGGTGCTGGTTGCACAGGGTAAGTGCTGGGCAAACCTCCAGAAGCCAGGCAGTGGCACTGTCCCCTCTCTGAGCCTTTTCTCCACACAAAGCCACAAAGCAGTGAAGCAGGTTGCCCTGCCCTGCCAATTACCTAAGGCTCTGCCCCATACAATTTACAGGTGCCTTTTCTACAATAGGCCACACTACTAAGACAGGGAGTCAAAGCAGCTCTACCTAACACACAGAAACAAACACAGGGAAGTTGCCAAATTGAGGAGACAAAGAAACATGGCCCAAATGAGAGCAGAACAAAAACCCAGAAAAAGAACTAAGCAAAATGGAGACAACCAACTTATCAAATGCAGAGTTCAAAACACTGGTGATCAGGATGCTCAAAGAATTCATTGAGTATGGCAACAAAATAAAAAAGACCCATGAAGAAAGTAGGGTTACCTAACTGAAATAAAGAAAACTCTACAAGGAACCAACAGTGAAGGAAAGAAGCTGTGATTCAAATAAAAAATTTGAAACATAAGAAAGAAATAAGCATTCAACCAGAACAGCAAAAAGAAATAAGAATTCAAAAAAACAAGAAGAGTATAAGACAACTCTGGGACATTTCCAAATGTGCCAACATCTGAATCATAGAGATGCCCGAAAGAGAAGAGGAAGAACAAGAAACTGAAAACTTATTTTAAAAAATAATTAAGGAAAACTTCTCTAATTTGGTTTAGGAAATAGACATGCAAGTCCAGGAAGCACAGAGAGTCCAAAACAAGTTGAACCCAAAGAGGACCACACCAAGACACATTATAATTAAACTGCCAAAGGTTAGAGATAAAGAGAGAATCTTAAAAGCAGCAAGAGAAAAGCAAGGGGTCACCTACAAAAGAGTTCCCATAAGACTGTCAGTTGATTTCTCAAAAGAAATTTTGTAGGCAAGAAGGGACTGGCAAGAAGTATTCAAAGTGATGAAAAGCGAGGACCTACAACCAAGATTACTCTATCCAGCAAAACTATCACTTGGAATGAAAGGGCAGATAAATTGCTTCCCAGACAAGGTAAAGCTAAGGTAAAGGAGTTCTTCATCACCAAGTCATTATTACATGAAATGTTAAAGGGACTTATTTAAGAAAAGGAAGATCAAAACTATGAACATTAAAATGGAAACAAATTCACAACTACCAACAACTGAATCTAAAAAACCAAACTAAGCAAACAAGCAGAATAGGAATACAATCAAAGATATGGAGATCATTTGGAGGGTTATCAGCTGGGAGGGGGGGGAGGAGGATAGAGGAAAAGGTGCAGGGATTAAGGAACATAATAGTTACAAAATAGACAGGGGGATGTTAAGAATAGCAGAGGTAATGGAGAAGCCAAAGAACTTACATGCACGACCCATGGACATGAACTAAGAGAGGGCATTGCTGGAGGGACTGGGGGTACCAGGCAGAGGGGAGCAAAGGGGGAATAACTGGGACAACTGTAATAACATAATCGATAAAATTATTTTTAAAAAGTAATTTGAAATACATAGAAATGATCAAACAAATGGTAAATTACAAGTAACGTCACAGCAAGATGACAAGGATGCCTACTATACTACTCTACATTTCACTTCACCCTCAGTAAAAAAATATACACAAACAGAACCACTTTAAATTGGAGTTGGAGCTGCCATCCCAGAGAAACTGCCTTGCATGTCTTATGTCCCAAACCTTTGAAATGTTAAAACAGAACAACTTAACCTTTGAACTGGCCCTAAAGCAACACTGTCCCAGTGACAGACATGGTGACTGAAAAAACTGAAAAATAACATTCTTCAGAATTAATATCACTATATTAGCCTATCTGCACCTATAGAAATATTATATTTCATTAACAGAATTGTTCCTCTTCCCTTTCTTATCAATACCCCTTGTCTTCATTTCCTAATTGGGACAGTATTTGGGTTTCTGTCTGAATCAGTGCTTCCCAAATAGCTATTCTTTTTGATCTCAAGTAAATACCTGTTGACTCTCGCTTTGGTCTTTTTAGGTTAACACCTCCAACCCACACAAAGAAATGCAGTAAGATAAAATATTAGAAGGAAGGCAGTGAAACTTCATTGTTTGGCAAATGATATGCCTGTCTGCCTAGAATGTAGTGGCTTATATTGATAGATGGTCAAGCACAATAACCATTAATAAGGTGTCATTAAAAAAAAAAATTCCTGCCCTGACTGGTGTGGATCAGTGGATTGAGCACCAGTCTGCAAACTGAAAGGCTGCCAGTTCGATTCCAGGTCAGGGCACATGCTTGGGTTGCAGGCCAGGTCCCCAGTTAGGGGCACACAAGAGGCAACTAATTGATGTTTCTCTCTTGCACTGTTGTTTCTCCCTCTCTTTCTCCCTTCTTGCCCTCTCTCTGAAAATAAGTAAATAAAAAATCTTTTAAAGAAATTCCTCTTATAATAGCAAGAAGGGACAGAATTGAGGGAGGAATAAAAGGAGGGAAAAATAGGTAAAAATAAACCTCCTCATAAATACGCCAAGGTAATCTTATTTTATTTTACTGAAGGACATAAAAGAAGATACAAATACCCTCGACTGGTGTGGCTCAGTTGATTGGGTGCCATCCCACAAAGCAAGAGGTCACCAGTTCAATTACCGGTCAGGGCACATGCCTGGGTTGCAGGTTTGGTCCCAGGTTGTGGCATGTACAAGAGGCAAGGGATCAATCTCTCAATCTCTCTCTCTCTCTCTCTCTCTCTCTCTCTCTCTCTCTCTCTCTCGTCAATCTTTCTCTCCCTCTCTTTTCCTCTCTCTAAAATAAATAAATAAATAAATAAATAAATAAATAAATAAATAAATAAATAAATAAAATCTTTTTAAAAGGAAAATACAAATAAAAAGAGACCACTTCCCAGATGGAAAGACTCAATATTTTAAAATAGCAATTCTGTCCCAATCAGTTTATAAAGTCAGTATAGTCTAAGTGACAACACAAGAGTAAAAGGATCAAGTCTTTGCCATTTGCTGTCCTGGCGAGGTTTGCTGAGTAGGCCTAATGGAAAGCGCCCTCGAGCCACAGGCAGAAGATAACATTGGAAGGAACTGCAGCCTCCTATTACAATGTCCCCAACACCCAGGAGCCTCACGACAGCAAATCCCCACCCTTTTAATCCAATTATAATCCAATAAAAGTTCGAAGGCCCACCCCTCAATGCTGGTTGATCTCTCTACACCATGCCCCTCTCCTTTCTTGGGTAGTGAATACAAACTCTATTCTCTAGTCTTTCTTCTCTTTGTGAATTCTTTCACAGCCCCTGTCACCAATCACCCTAACAAACAGGATATTCTGTAGAATTTATAAAGCTATTTCTAAGTTGATCTGGAAGACAGAAAGCTTCAGAATGACTAAGAAACGTTTACCAAAAAAGAATAATGAAGGGAAATTTAACCTCACAAAACTAAACACACTGTAAAGCACCAGTAACTAAAACAGAGTGTATCATCACAGAAATAGACAAACAGATCATTAAACAGGATAGAGGATACAGAAAACAAATATACAGATATTAAAGAAACAATAAATATATCATTGAAAGTAGTATGGAAAGAACAAACTATTTGATACATTATACTGGGAAAATTAATACCCACATAAACAAAATTAAGTTACAGCTCTACCACTATCAGACACAAAAACAAATTCTAGGTAGATAAAGCATATAAATGTAAAAATAATTGTAAAACCTGAAGAAAATGTGAAGAATTTATTTTTACAAAGCCCAGTAGACAAACTTCACAGATGTGGCAACATGAGTGTTAA
This sequence comes from Mormoops blainvillei, assembly GCA_004026545.1. Taxonomy (NCBI): domain Eukaryota; kingdom Metazoa; phylum Chordata; class Mammalia; order Chiroptera; family Mormoopidae; genus Mormoops; species Mormoops blainvillei. The sequence continues at coordinate 26,319 of PVJD01012969.1, read as the reverse complement.
ACCTTCTATATTTGATAAACAAAGTCAAAGACATGCAACAAAGAGACATCATTAACAAGTGATTTTTTTGAGGATGGGGAACACAATTAACTTGATCTACTACTTTTTACTCTAAAGTGTCAACGTGTGAAATATTCAAACCTGTAAGAATTTTTTAGTTTACTTGAACCAAACTGAGGACGATTGCCAGGAAGCAAAATCTCAAAGGACTGAGAAAATGCGGCAGAGAATGGTGGCTTTACCACTTATTTTATACATCAGAACCAAAGGGGAATGCATAGGAGGTTACATGAATCTATTGGAGATAGAATAGGGAGGCAGGGAGAAAGAAAAACTGGGGGGTGGGAATCTCTGGGGTTGGATAAAAAGTAAAAGTAACAAACACGAACTTCTTTCACATGGGTGGGTATAGGATAGTTAACAGTTAACAATTAACATGATGATAATAATAACAATGAGGGGTCTTGAGCTCAGGTGGGAGACTGTGCCCTAAAGAGTATGGAAAAGGGGATTACTTAGACATTCCAAAGGTATGTTATTGTAAATACAAAAAGACAACAGACAGGCTCCAGGTGAAGACTGACTTTTGTTAGGGAAAAAGATTGCCCTAGGACATGACTACACGCCATGGAAGGCTTTTAGTTTAGAAAGTTCTAATTTCAGACCATCCTACTGGTAACTTTCAGTCTCTGAGTTTGTGAGGCTGCCGTGCAGGCCTCCCCTGAGCTTGTCAGGGTTCGTATGCGGCCCCTCTTTCGGCCTCAAAAGCTTCCTCTAATGTTTAAATCTTTCATTACAAGCCAGAGTGCAAAACTGTTAATGATTATATATTTACATATTAAGCCTTTTTAGTTTAAAAAAAAAAAGGTTAATATAAAGAAACACTTCAACCAAGTCCTTTCATAAACATTCACAAATTAAAAGCTAGTAGAGTAAAAAATAGTTTGCTTACTATTTTATAGGAATTTTCAACGTATGAAACATCCAAACCTGTAAGAACTTTATATGAGTTTATTTGAGCCAAACTGACGACAACTGCAGGGAAGCAAAATCTCAAAGGATTGAGAAAATGCTCCTGAAAATGGCAGTTTTACCAGTTATTTTATACATTAGAATCAAAGGGGAAGTCATAAGGGTGTTATGTGAAACGCATTGGTGATAGATTAGGGAGACTGGAGAAAGCAAATCTGGGGGAGGGGACAGCAGTCTCTGGCATTGGATATAAAGCAAAACAATAGACACATACTTCTTTTTACATAGGTGGGTACAGGGTATTTAACAGTCAACAATGAACATGATAATAACAATGAGGGGATTTGTGGTCTCTGCTGTGGCAAGGTGGTTGTGCTCTGAGGGGTTCAGAAACAAGGAAATTACTCTGATATTCCAAAGGTATGTGATGAGGTATGTTACTGTAGATGAAAAAAGACGTCAGGCTCAGTTAAGGTAAAGACTGACCTCTGTTAGGGAAAAATACCAGCCGAGGACAGACTACCTGCCATGACCTGCTTTTAGTTAGGAAGTTGTAATTTCAGCCCATCCTATGTGGTTACTTTGGTTCTGAGTTGTTAAGGCCGCCATGCAGGCCTCTCCTGAACTTGTCAGGTTTTTACTATGTGGCCCCATTTTTGTCCACAGAATAAAAGAGGAATGTGAACAACTATCTAAAATATTTTCCTTTAAACATTCTCCTTACTGCCTCTCCCACAGATGTTCTGAAAGAGAAACTATGCGCTTCTAAGGGTGAGCCTCTAGGTTTTTGATGATTATCTGATGCCTATGCTAATACACAAACATAATCCCAAGAGTGAGCTAAGAATATTCTAGACAAAGAGATCTTCTAATTCTTAACCTACGGGAAGGGTATTCTTTTTTTCTTTTTAAATTGGATAGAATTTACGAAATTAAAAAACAATTGTGATTTTTTTCATAGCAAATCCATGTAAAAGATTTTTTTAAATCTGTATCTCTGCAAAATCCTCACGTTTTCTCCACATCAACAAGGAGACCTACTGGAGTCTTGCTAGAGTGCTAAATTTGTGATGAGGGGTGCACATGTATCATGTTAGTGGCACTCCTTACTGGGGAATACAGCAGGCCAGCCTCGGCAGTCTCCTGGGCCTCTCTCACTAGTCAGTGAAGAAGCTCACTTTAGGTTAGTGACATCACTGCTGTCTTTCCAGTCTTTCCAGAAAATACTCCTTTCTGGCCTTGGAGTCATACTTTTTATTTTCCCTTTTTCTAAATAGTAAATAGGCAATGCTAAACCTGTGCAATTTCTCTGTCCCCCCCAACCCAGAAATAGCATCTAATTTGCCACTTACTTCAATGGTCTGCAATTCTCCTGAGTTTTTCAGATAAGCCACAGCTATCAATGTTTTTTAGTCTTTCTTCCCCAGGAGCACCTTTTTCTTGTGTGTCTCTACCTCAGCGTAAGTGAAAACTATAGCTTTCTCACATACACACAGCTTAAAATGCAACCAAAGTTCCCTATCTAGTATCAACAGCTGGTAAAAGAAGGTCTCACTTCCTTGATCTGGATCAAGGGGATTTTCATCTTCAGGACCGCTTGTTACTCTACCAGGGGTGTCCAGCCTGCGGCCCGTGGGCCACACGCGGCTCTAGATGGCTATGAATGCGGCCCAATACAAAATCGTTAAAACATGAGATTTTTTTTGTGATTATGTGTCACTTTGTATCTAATGTGTGGCCCAAGACAACTCTTTTTCTTCCAGTGTGGCCCAGAGACACCAAAACTTGGACACCCCTGCAAGTGATCCCCGTGTGCCTAGAACACAACAGTGAGCATCAGCCATCCCTCACCCGTTCTCTTTTCTCCAGCCATCCCGAGGGGAGGGGTTAGAGCGTCACTTTGACAAGAAAGTGTTCCTCACATTGTAATCATTCCACAAACATCTGTTGAAAAATTAAGCATCTTGACTGATCCTGGATAATGTTTACTTGGTTGCACCCGATGTTTAACCTCTTTTTTATAAGGAAATTGAATTCTTTGAAATCCTCTGCCTAGTGAGAGAAAATAATAAAACTGCAAGACTAAATTTATGTGGCTACTGGCAAAAAAATGAATAAAATTAGATTAAAAGATACTTATCAAAAGCTAATCCCTTAGCACAAAAATTAAACAATAGCTATTAAAAAAAAGCATCATTTATGTAAATTTTCCTGACAACTTAAGTATTTTATAAATGATGATGAAGTATTTTCCACCTAAATTATATGAAGTAACATCAGGCATAATGCAAAGGGTATAGAGTAGGTAAATATTCAGTCCCTTCCATATTACAATATGGGTACAAAATGCATTAATTTTTATGTGCATTTCCTTAAAAGGCTTAAAAGGACACATGCCGAATTCTTAACACTCTCGAGGAAGAAGTGGGAAAAGTGAGATACTTTTACGTTATATACTTTTTAAAGATTTTATTTATTTATTTTTAGAGAGAGTAGAAGGGAGGGAGAAAGGGAAGGAGAGAAACATCAATGTGTGAGAGATGGGTTGCCTCTTGCACACCCCCAACTGGGGACCTGGCCTGCAACACAGGCATGTGCCGGACTGGGAACTGAACCAGCGAACTTTTGGTCCACAGGCAAGCACTCAATCCACTGAGCCACACCAGCCTGGGCTTTTACATTATGCTTTTAAACATCTGCATAATTTGAATTCTCTCACGCATATGAATTTTGTCATTTTAAAGCTTTGGAAAATGCAAAATAATTTGGCAAAGGCACATTGAAAATGGCAGTCTTGCAAACTTCTTGTGGTCCTATAAACTGATACAATCTTTCTCACAAGATATGTAATGGCCTGAAAAATATGTATATCCATTGACTCAGCAATTATTTATTTTAAAAGTTTTCTATAAGGTAACTATGTTTTTTAATTAAAAAAAAATCTAGCTAAGTACATATATCACGTTGGATATTTATTATTTTTTATTTATTTTTCATTTTTTAAATCCTCGCCTGAGGGCATTTTTTCATTGCTTTTACATAGAGAGGAAGTGAGAGAGAGAAACATCCATTGGTTGCCTCCCATACATGCCCAGACCGGGGTTCAAATGCACAACCTAGTATGTGCCCTGACCAGGAATCAAACTCTCAACCCTTTGGCGACAAGACAATGGTCCAATCAGCTAAGCACAACAGCCAGGGCTCACACTGGATCTTTAAAATGCAGACTTTTGAAATGTTGACTAGAAAAATAGAGCTGATTCTTGTTATTTGCAGTAGTGATTGTATATTCTATAAAGTCACCACGGATCCTGTATTAGTGAACACTGAACCACTGCTTCAGTAGAAAACACAGGGCCAGGTTCCTGCGAGCCTCTGGTCACCACATCTTCATAAACTGATCTGTACATACCCTTGTTTTATGTTGTGTTTCTATTTAAAGACACAGAGAGACAGATTAGGCATGGAACTCATTCCTGAAAGCTTATCTAACACATGTATTTTCTCCATAAGGCATATTACAGTTTTCTTGTTCTTAGAAACACTAGACAGCACTTCAGCACTACACTTTGGGGCCATTTTAAAAAGTGAAATCACCAATAAAAAGCACAAAGATGTGGAAAATGTGGCACTAGACAGACCATGAAAAGGACACTTGTTTACAATCTAAGAGCTGACACACAAAGGCAGAGCATCACCTTGTTTGACCTCAGCTGGGAACAGATGTATCAGGTGACTCAAATTTTTGGCCTCTCTGCACATGTGTGTGTCCAGAAATGACTGCAAAATTGCCAAGAATATTGATTTGGGGGTTATAAATACATTTTAGCAAGTAGACAAATTCACAAATATGCAGTCTGAATAATGAGAATCAACTGTCTTTACTTTTACTAGTTAGAACAAAATTCTCAAAAGATGGATGAACAGCAGAGTGAAAAGATAGTCATAACAGGCTTTGTGGACTCAAACAGGGATGCTTTTGCTCCCAGGGAATGTTGGCAACGTCTTGAGACAAATGTTGATTGTCATGGTTGGGTCTAATGGGAGATGACAGGGATGGTGAAAACACACAACAATGCACAAGATAGCCTCCAACAACATAGAATTACTTGCCCCAATGTGTCAATAGTGACAAGATTGAGAAATCCTGTATTGTCAATATTTTTAAGTGTTTTTTCCTACACCTTTTATCAAAGCACACGTTAATGCCTAAAACGATAAATTATGAATTATCAAGGATGAAGGAGCTCTCATACTTTATCTCTTGGTGGTCCTTTATTTTCAAACAACTGAAGACACAAATTAGTCATAAGCTATATTGAAAAGTATGACTTTTAATTTCTATTAAGCTTCAGTTGGTGATGAGGTAACTCCAACAACAAGGCAAACCATACAGGCCATCTGAAATCTAGTTTCTATGTTAACACCAGCTAAATAAAAATCATCACTGCACAGGAAGTAAGAAGTGTAGTTTACAGTTCACTGTCCATGAGACGGAGAGCCCAGTTTACTCACAGCAGCTTTTATAGTAAGTCAAGAACTTTTGACAAGGTTCTTATGGTTACCCTGGGTATAAAAATGAAAATGTCTAAGTGCCACATTTAATGGCTCTATGAAAAGAGGTCCAATTTAAGTGCCCCCCAATATCCTTAACTGCATCAGGGCTGCGTGCCTCCTTCACTGCCCCAGTGCAGGTTCAGTATTTACACATTTATTCAGTCTTGAATCAATCGTATTTTAAAATAGTGAATCAAGCAGTTTATACAGTAACTCCAAGGTTACTCGAGAGCATTCCAAAATCACTGTGCTAACATAACAAGGATAAGTAATTCCCAACTGGGAGTCAGACGAGTAGACAACTGGAGTTTGGGACCTGCATTCTCTTGGCTGCATGAATTTAGAGTCTAGTAATTATTCCAAGAGTCTTTTATTCTGGAAAGATTATTTTAGATCCATTGTGCAAAAAGAAGTCTAACATATTCCTTCGTATTCTAAGTATGCTCTGCTCCGGATGCCTTCAACTCTCTACAGGGTTCTTTTGATTACTCAGACCTAGAAACTCTCCATCCTTCTGCAACCTCTCTGGTCACTCGCTCAGGTTCCTGCTCCCCGCCTCCCCAGTTGCAGCCCTGCTCCAACATGCTGCACTGAGCCTAGGTCAGCACTCATTAGGCCGCCATGATCAGAACCACCCAAGGAGCTGAAGATTAAAATGTGATTCACAGATCCATTTTCTGACCTGCTGATTGGAATCTCAGACAGAAGGCTTGGGAATCTGCATTCCCATTCCACTTCCCACTTATTTAAGAACTTATTTTGAACAGTAGCCCCAGTTACAGAATAACATCTGTATTCTGCTAATATGTAATAGGAAATGTAATCTGTTAACACATCCAGTTGAGAGAAATGCCTCTTCTCTAAACTTTCATAGGATGCTACATATGATATCTATCACATAAAATCAGAACTGCAGATTTACCAGCTTCCCAATAGACTGGGAGCTCAAGGGTAGGGACCAAGTCCCACACCGAGGTTCACCCCCAGAGGCTAGCATAGTTCCTGGCACATAGTAGGTACTAATCGGTTGAATAAATGGATGGATGGACGGCTGGATGAATAGATGGATGGATGGATGGATGGATGGATGGATGGATGGATGGATGGATGGATGGATGGACGGGTGGATGAATGGATGGATGGCCTGCCTCTGAATAGCACTACTGAACTTCAGCAATTCTACTTTATTTTTGATTAATGTTAATGTGAAGAAATAGAAAACGCAGCTGAATAACCTCCAGCCAAGGACTCTTAAGTGAGTGGAGTGTGACTTCAGGGAGCCCACAGGAAAGAGGAGAGGTGCTCCTCCAGGGCTCTTCTAGTTTGAAACGCTGCAGGCTCTCAAAAACAGGTCAGCCGATTGGCTGAGCAAGTGCAGTCCTAGGAAGGAGCGAAAACAGAGAGGATGAGGATGTGAAGGAAAACTGGTAAACAATTTTCTGGGCATGAGCAGATTATGGTTTGGGCCGTGGTTAAAAATTCTTAATATCAAGGACCAAGGCTAGTACTGTCATCACCCCCAAGTGGATTGCCTACAGGATAAAGTCTAGAATCACTCAAGAGCATTTACCCTAGGATTCAAAGTTGCAAATAATTCAAAGCTAGAGTGGTCATTTTTTTTCTTATTGGCCCATCCTCTAAACTTTTATTATTCCTTTCCATCTTTCTAGGTTTTCCTGTGGGAAATCGATACATGGCAGACACAGAAGTTGGGTGGTGTTGACCCCAAACTAAGCCCCAGTGATTGACCGTTACTGGCATAAGCCAATCAGCATAATCTCATCTGCATTTTGACTAACTGTGGGATGAGCAGGAAGCCAGGCCCAAGCACCTGACACTCCCCCGGCTGCCGTGATGGTTAAGACTGGGTCAGCTCAGGTCTTTTGTCTGATGGTTATGAATGTGAACAAAAAGCAGGTAGCCTTGGTTGCCGCCGGCAGCCACCTTGTAAATATGAGGAAATCTAGAGAGAGGAAAATAGACGCTAGAGAACCATGTCTGCATCTTGAAAAGTGGACCCTTTTTTCCCCTACTGAGCCAATTCGTTATCGTTATCGTTTAAGATAATTTGGGTTTTCAGTTATCCAAAGTATCATGATTCATGCCCACTCCTTCTTGTCAAGGTGATCTTTCCTTTTTCTCTTAGAACATACATAAATCCATTGTTCAAATAGTATGTATACTGTCCCCAAACATGCCTTACCCATTCCCACCTCCACATTTGTGGAGCCTAAAATACTCTCAGCCTAAAATACTCTCCCCTTGTTCTCTCTGTTATTCATATCCTGTCTCGTCTTCTAGACTCAGACTGGAATCCTAATCCCTCCAAGGGTAGACATTCGGGACCATAGTTTTCTTGTCTCCTCTGAGTTCTGACCACTGATACTAGTTGCCATCTATATCCCAGCTTATACTGTTAATTATCCTTTCACAAACATTCTCAAAAGGAACGCAAGTTCTCCATACTTTTGCAACCCCTTGTAAGTGACCCCTTGCACAATGTCATTGTGATTAGCAGAAATCTAATAAATCCTCTTTAGGCAAATTCAAAATGTGATTTAAACCTCCTGATCCCTGACAGTCATACCCTCTTAACTCACATAGCAATGTAGAGAACAGAAAGGAATTTCAGATGCAACATATTTCAACATTACACCGTTGGCCATGGTCCTGTCACATTTCACAACCAGACTGGCAGTAACAGCTGGATGAAGATCAGAAATTTATTAGGCTGCCTTCCCGTCTGCAGATCACTGAAGTCCTTCCAACCAGGATGCAGACTAACTCCATGAGTTCTAAAAAAGTAAAGTCCCACACCTTTCAAACATCTGTATAAAATCACCCTGGGGCTAACACCAGAATAGAAAAAATGAAAGCAAAGCCAGAAAAGGCTCCGATCTCCTCCAAGCCTTTTACGTCCCTTTTTGTGCTTGTAGCCCCAGGTCCCATTAGAGCATTTTGGGGGAACAGCTATAAGATTTAAATGAGGAACATGAAGTAAACTCATTCAGGCTTATTTCCATCACAGAGATGGTCAAGAGATAATGAGTAAGTTGAGGAATGATGTCAAGAGCCAGTACTATTTCCACTGAAGATGACAAGGACGTAGGGAAAAAATGGCAACAAACTGACCACTATCAACAACTGAAACTAAAAAACAAAAACAAAAACAAAAACAAACTAACCAAACAACTAGAACAGCAACAGAATCATAGATATGGAGATCATTTGGAGGGTTATCAGCTGGGAGGGGGGAGGGGAAGAACAGGGAAAAAGGTATAGGGATTTAGAAACATAATTGGGTAGGTACAGAGTAGACAGGGGAGGTTAAGAACAGTACAGGCAATGGAGAAGCCAAAGAACTTACATGCACAATCCATGCACATGAACTAAGGCAGGGGTGGATCACAGGAGGGAAGGGCGAAACCGGGTGGAGGGAGGAAAAGGGGGAAAAATTGGGACAACTGTAACAGCATAATCAATAAATTATACTCTTTTAAAAAAGAACACAGGAAAAGGGTAAATGTGTGTGTCTTCATATCTAAGCAGAAAAATGTCAATATAGTCATAGAATAGATTTATCCTGCCCATTAGAAGTCCAACCCTTGTGTGTATGGCATGCAGGTCCACTACCTGCACAAGGATTTTGATGTTCCAGGAGAGATACATATTAGTAGCATTTGACATGTTTTTTAAGAAGTTATAGAAATTAAAGGGCTACCTGACAAAATCTATAACACTATTATAAATGATATATAAAGCAGTACCTTACGAATGTGTATATACCTATAATGACTGAAAGCTTACCAACAGTTAATCTTCCTCTCTTAGGGATTAGTGGTTTCTCTGATAAATGACCAGGCTGATTTCTTTGAATACTGCTTCTTTAACCTCTTTCTTCTCTAAACAACACTGTCCCCTTCCTGGGCCCTAAAGAGGTTCTGAAGAGGTTCGGGTTGTCTGCAGGGGCTGGTCAAAACTGCAATATTACAGTGAAGCCTTGTGAACTGAATGCTGCGGTCTTCTCATGGTCTCTGTATATCACATCACCATGAGGAATTTCATTCTCTTCCTTGTTCTAGTCTGTAAATGTTCTCAAAGTTCAGCTTTCTCGTTAGCCATGTGGCAGCTGGACGTAGTTGTCAAAGCACCCCCTGCTCTAACGGACTCCACCTTGGTCCTGTGGCCAGTGACAAGTTGGTTTGACATTCCATGCACCTGGTGCCAAAATGGATTCACCAGCTACTCAGACTTTGTACGCTAAAAGGGGCCCTCTATCTTGCCCTTTTGCACAGAAAGACCAAAACCATAGGAAAAACTGGTGCTAGGAAGACTGTCTCCTGAGAAGCCTGTATGGAATACTACCTCCCTTTCTACTTCTCCTTTCAAAAACTCCTCACTGGTTCACATCTGTGAGGCAAGAAATGAAATAACCAAAATTAATATGGCAAAAGCAGAGGGCTGAATCCAAACAACTGCTGTTCCATCAGGGGAAAAATCAACCAACCATCCCCCAACAAAATCTCTGTCCACCCTTTTAAATCCATTCCAGTGAATACAACACAGAGACAGATCAGCACCCCAGTTCACCTGTCTGGTTTTATCTTAAAGAGGAAGTTTCTAGCAAGAACCTATTTCAATAAAGCCACATGGCTTGCAGCTACTCCTTTTTGTCAAAAACAGGTCAGAAAAGAACCCTCCTCTAGAAGTGGCAAAGACTGAGGTCAGTGCCTCCCTCCCTCCCTCTCAGGCTGCCTGCCAGACAGCCAAGCCACACCTCAAATAAGAGGACCTGCTCTTCCCCCAACAAGTATCAAGTTTGCAGTCTTCCAAAATGTCCTGGCCCCACCTTATGCCTTGCATATCTGTCTCTACTGCTTCACAGAACAGAGAAAGGTAAAAACAAAACTCCAAAGGCCTGGGATTGACAGAGATAGCCAAGTTCTCACCTGATGTTCTTTCCAAAGCGTGCTCAAAGATCTGCCAGGACTAGTCTAGGACACAAACATCCTCAGGTTTGAGTTGACATCCTGGGTAACCAAAAATATTAACTGAATGCCCATCAAGACAGTCCAGCTGGGTTAGGTTTGCCACAGGGTCTGGGACGATTAACTCTCACTAGTACACACAGAGCAACATGGATTTCAGGCCTCGGTCCAGGAACAGGGAAAACTGTTCCTTACTGACTTACTTGAACACAAACGGGATATGCAAATTTCCAAAGATTTGCAACTCTGCTAGGTCTGGAACTCTGCCAGAAAACTCAGGAAAGAACACTTCTACACACACACACACACGTGCCATGCCGTGCAGATGCAGGGTTAAAAAGAGGTTGCCTCACTGGAAATGTTTCCTACCCTGTTAACCTACCCTTTCCCCGCCTTTTCACTCTTTCCTTCTGTCATCATCCACAGAAGAATGTGAACTCCGCCAGTACCTTATTATTGCAACAAGCAATTTATGAAAGAGCAAAGAAAAGTCCTGTTCTTCACCCCCAAACTTTCCCATACACAGCAGTCAATTAAAAAAAAACTTTAACATACATAGTGAACTACTCCCCAAATCTCCACTGACTCAGCACTGGTCCAGGGCTATGAGTCCAATCAAGGACTATGTAGTCACTCTTTTTTTAAATAAAGATTTTATTTATTTTTAGAGAGAGAGTAAGGGAAGGAGAAAGAGAAAGAGAGGGAGAAACATCAATTGGTGGCCTCTCACATGCCCCCAACCAGGGACCGGGCCCGCAACCCAAGCAAGTGCCCTGACCAGAAATCGAACCAGTGACCCTTCACTTGGCAGGACGATGCCTAACCCATAAAGTCACACCAGCCAGGGCTGTGTGGCTACTCCTGATAAGAAAAAGCAGAATAAAGCTATCTCAGTGTGACACCATTTCTTTACTTCCATTACATATTGTCCTGGAAACATGACACTGTGGTTATTTTGGTTAACTCCACTCAAATTTGCTTTTAAAAGGTTTTTCTCCCGAAAAGAATACATGATCAGAGGGTGGAAGGAGAGAAGATAAAGTGTAAGACGGCTTGATGGTAGATAAGTTAGGAATGGGTGCTCCAGGGAATGAAAAGCGTGTTCCAAAGCAGATCAGAGCCCAGAATCTTTGCAAGGCTAAGGAATTCATGTCTGTCATTTTCAGGAAAACATGACCCTTCCTGTCCACACTGTGCAGCTTTTCCTCCCAGGCATCTGTGGTGACAGGTTGCTCTAGGAATACATTATAAACCTCAGGCCCTTTCTGGTTATCATTGCTTATAAACTTTTGGAAAGGCCCATAAAAAGATGGCTGCAGAAATGCCCCATGGTGGTAGAGATGACCAGTGCTCGGGGTCTGAAGGAAGGGGTGAAGTGAGCTTAAGGAGGAAGGGGCTACAAGCAAAGAGGCACCAGGCTGGGCTCGGCCCACCCAGTCAACACATTTACAGGGAAGAGTGTGCCACAGTATTTCTAAAAGGTCTAGAGAAACAAGGATTTTTCTTTTCAACTTTCAAAACTAATGCCGTATTATTAACTATAGTGATTACAACGGACATAAGATCCTCCAAACCTACATCTTAAAATTGAAAGTTTGTATCCTCTGACTAAAATCTTCCCATTTTGCCCACCTCCCAGAGCAAGCAACCAGCGTTCTATTCTCTCCTGCTAAGACTTTGGCTTTCTTAGAGTCTACATGTGGGATCATACAGTATTTGTCCTTCTCTGTCTGACTTATTTCACTTAGCTTAACACCCTTGACTTAGCATAATGTTGTCACAAATGACAGAATTTCCTTTCTCATGGCTGAATAATAATCCTGTGTGTGTGTGTGTGTGTGTGTGTGTGTGTGTGTCTACCTCACATCTTATCCAGTCATCAAGGAGCATTTTAAAAGAATTTAAACTTAGGATTATTTAACATAGAGAAGAGCAAGTTCAAGTGGAGATTAACCAACTCTAAGAACACAGGTAATTACTATACAGAGGACTATATGTAACTTCTCTAATGGCTTTTTGAGAGAGGAATGTAAAGAAACTTAACACGATCCCTCATTATCTCTGAGAATATTGGGGCTGGAAGGACATCAAAGACATGGAACTAGACCCCTAATACTAACAAAAATCGGGATCAAACCATACCTGAAGTACACCCCATGGCTGGATTTCTCAGTCACAAGAACAACTCAGTTACTTTTATTATTTAAAGCAGTCTGGGGTAGGTTTTCTTTAGCTTACAGCCAAAAGAACCCTACTATATCCTAGATGAGTGACATTGAAAAACTAAAAATGGAGACATTTACTTCAAAAAGATATTTGACAGATCGAAGGGGGACAAGAAAGGCCCTAGCACATTATCCAGAACTCAACAAGTCTTAAATATTCTTCCTTAAATAGCCTTTCTACCTAGTACAGTAAATAAATTATTTATAAATAATCCACAACTTAGGAAAGCATCTGGACCAGCCAGAAGTAAAGACACAAAAAAATTGAAATTCACTGTTAATTGAGGTTTAATACAAAAAGGAAAACAACCTTGAAGTTATAATAAATATATATGTCAACAGGCACACAGAGTCACAGACTTTATGATTGTACACACACACATATATAAACAAATAAAAATATAAGCAATGACAATCTAAGGCTTCCAAAATATTTCAAGAAGCACCTACTATATAAAGGGGGATATTATCAATTGTGTTGACTTTGGCTCATTCTGAAACCAGAAAAGTCAGCGTTCATGCTGCCTGTCACTACCAGAACCAGAAAGTAGAGACAAGGACTGAATCTTTATAGAAGCTTTATTCAGATGCAGGCAATCTGAGGAGATGGCAGGTTATGTACCCTAAAAACCACTTTAACATCTCATCTCAAGATGACCTTTATTTAAGGAGAAGAAAGGGTAGGTAAGGGGTTTGGAAAAGGTTACTCGGCTAAGACGTGCAGTCTGGCTGCAATTTTCCTAGCACTTCTTTAGCTGTTGATCAACAATTCTTTCTCCGCATCCTCCCTAAAACACAACGGCTCAGATACCATCGCCATTGCTTGCCGACCCCCTGGAGTGCAAGGGCTGACTTGCTTGTTGACCTCCGACCTCCTCGAGTCATGTAAGTCCTGCATTCCAGTTCCTGCAGCTTTCCAAATGCAATAATTGCTTACACCTATCAACTACGACTGAAACTGAAATCTTGAATTCTTGAGTTCTCCTTCCAATTCTCTTTCCATCTCAACCCCTTCTCCGCCCCAACACACAACAGGGTACCTGGGCAAGTCAGGTTCCAATCAAGTGCACAGACCTGGGACCCTAGGACTGGGGTGTTCAGCAGAGGTGGTTCCCTGGGCAAGATGAGCCTGAGAAAGCAAAAGATATAGTCATGTCATTGCAAGTACTATCCAGGGTCAAAGTCAGAAAAAAAGATTGCCCAAAATCGCCAGGACAAATTTCAGGTCGCAAACAGAAAGGTCTAAGGAAGTCAAGAGCAAGAAATAACAGACTGGGGAAGAAAAAGTAAAATTCGGTCAGGACAACAGTCAACACTAGCAATAGTTAATACTGTCTGAGCACAGATCTTCACGTGTGTCCAATCTCATTTAATCTTCACAAATACCTATGAAGCTATTATTCTTGCCAGTGTTTAAGTTATTATAAGAAATTTTAAGCATACACAAAGGTAGAGAGACTAGTTCAAAGAAACTTCATTACCTATCACACAGCTACAAAAATCTACTCAGGGAGACTGATTTTTCTGTACTTCTTGTCGCTCCCCACTGGTCATCCCTGCCCTTCATCAGCAGCTCCAGGAAAGGCCCAGCACACCAGCAAGCCCAGGCAAAAATTCGAGTCAACCTCTTAATTTTGACTTAATAAGCTACAGCCTGGTTCCTAAAGCATGTAAATCTCCCTTCACCTGGGTAGGAACAGCATCCATCTCTGTTCTGTCATCAACAGTGACTGCAGCAAATATTGATGGGACCACAGAGTTCAGTTGCCACATTAAAAAATTAGTCAAAGATCTCCAAAGCCCTATTTTCCCCATAAATTCCATTAGAGACCACAAATTATCTTGGCACTGTTACTGCCTGAACGCCTTGATTTTTCCCATGAGTATATTAATTTTGTTTTTCCAACTAGATCATGTATTGTGACCCTCTAAGTCCACCGCCTAAACCCCTTCAGGACCACATCCAAACTGCTGCCCTCAGGCAGAAAGGCCTGCCACATTCTGGAACTTTCTTATCTGTCAAGTCTGTCACCACTACTAATACCCCAACAACAATGAACTTCTTCAGTTCTGAAAGTACAGCTCCCTCTCTTCTGTAAGGATTTTCTCACCTCCTGCCCTTTGTCTGAACCATCTGTCCCCCTTATAACTCCTGGCCAGGGTCTCCAAGCAGACTGGTTATGGCTAATATTCCTTTCCTCACTCACCTCCTTCAGAAGGTCTTTTGTGATAACGTATCCAACCCAAAACTGTGCTGGGTACCGCACCTCTGGATTCCCACAATGCCTTGCACATCTCTCTATGCAAACCCACCCTATCATTTAATAGTCATTGGTTCTTAGGTCTCCCCACTCCCCAGTTTACTGGGTGCTCCTTGAAGGCTAAGACGTTTACTCATTTTTTTTTGTTTAGGGTTTTTGGGGTTTTTTTTTAATGTTTAATGGACACAACAGTGAATTTATTTGAACTGAGCTTGAAGAAGAATATGTATACATTATCTACACAATGAGCAGTTGAAGGTCTAGTAGTTAAGTAAAAATCTACTTTTGCTCATTTTCTAGTCTCCAATGCCTAACAGGGGGGCCTAGCACATAGTAGGGCCTCATGCCATGTTAACTGAAGAAAACAAGCCGATGGAAAGGTAAGACAATGGTCAGGTGGTTAGCAGGGAGCACACGTTAAACTTTAAATCCTTCTGGAATGCTTCACAGCTAATAGATGCTTGGATGTCTGATTGATCCACCAAGGCAATGAGTCCATTAGGTTAATGCCCACCATATACTGAAACTCCCACCCTCCAGCTCCACAGGTACCCACTCATTCTAGCGCTCAGGTATTTGATACACAAGATTGTGTTTACCCGACCCATGCCCTTCATGATGACACTGACTTTAATCACATCATCTGCCGGGCCTTGCCTGAAACTGACTGAAGATTCCTCATCAGTCAAGCATCCTCTTCCCACTGAAAATGCACTATCATCCAATCACGTGGCATGCCCTTTTTGGGACCTGGGCCCACTCAGTGATGGATTTGTTAGAAATGCCACCTTCACCTCAAGAGAACTATTTAAAACATAGTGGGTCAAGATACCTACCAATCCTACTCACCACGCAACCATGGCACACACATCATACAGCAGGAAACCTTCTCCACGCCAAACATCCTACACACACGCATAAAAACAAAAATGCTTCTGAGAATGCATCTCCCTATCAGTACTGCCTTGGAATTGGCTTATAATCTGACTAAGATGTGTATGTGTGGCGAGGGGGGTGAGGATGGGGGTGAGGGAGAGGAAATTATCAAATCTTTCCCTGAATGTAAGCTATGGTTTCTACTTTGATGTTAGCCTTAAAATTTAGATCCCACTGGTATTCTTTCTTTGCAAATCGCAACTGTATTGCCCTAAATCCCTCATAAGAAGTAAGCTATAGGTTACTATACTTTAAGGTCTATTGTTACTTTACATTCCCCTAAAGAATACAGATGGTTTATTATGGTAATCAGCAGGTTATAAAGCACTCACCTTCTGTCCAGAGTAAATCAAATCAGATCTATCTTCCCCCAGATCTTTTTTTAAGCATTCCATTTGTTCTTATAACTTGTAACAATTTTTCAGAGTGACAGTCCTAGGTTTATTCACAAATGGCCTAAGTCTGTTAAGAAGGGATACTTTTCCTCACAAAGAAAGAGGTTTGAGGGGAGGATTTAACCTTCTAATTTACTGGTAGAACTAACCTCTTTTTGCCTTGTAGAAAGTGCACAAGGAACCCAATGCACGTAAAATCAAACTAAAGATCCCAAATCTAAAACTGAAGAGGGAGAATGTTCTAAGGACCCCTCAAGGCCGCACACTGGGGACCGAATTTGCTCCTATAAGTACATGTCCCTGAAAAGGCTTTTTCATTCCAAAACTTGGAAATAATTTATTCATTGACCTTAGACAAATTATGTTACATCTAATACAGAATACTGATGATAATATTTTGCAGCAGTCCTATAAGAATAAGGGCTAATGGGGCAGAAGTGCTCAGGACCAAATGGTCATTAATTACAATGTTATCCTTAAACTCTTGATAAATGGAGGCGGTATTAGAATGGTCAAAACAAAGAAAAGGCTGGTGTTCTTCTAGGCCTAGGGGAAGAAAAGTTGTTGTTGCAGGAGCAAGTGGTCTAGATTCGTAGGAACCTCCACAAAACCATAGAAAGAAAAGGGTGACCTGATTCAATGTCACATCTGGGCTCTTAAGACTGAAAACTGCCTAGAGTAGAGGAGCCAGGTCATCAGTCAGGCCCGAATTTGATATAACCATCCCTTTAAAACTCTCCTTGGTAAACCTGCTGTCATCCTCCAGCTTCCTGGCTGCACCTGATCGCTGGGTAAGCCAGCTAACACTATGGGCTAAGAGTAAGAACCAGCTGAGAGGCTGAGCAAGTAAATCACTTTTTCCCTTGAGGCTCAGTTTCCTCATCCATAAAATGAGCGTGTTCTAAGAAACTGGCAAAATGACCTTCTATAAAGCATTTTTACAAACTTCTTATTAAGCATGGCATTACTGTCCTCCACTCGTAGGAGCTGAGCACCTCCAGGGAAGCTGGTTCGGCTTCTAGATTAAATAGGCACTGCAGGAAAATTCGGCCCTGAGCCCCGAATTATCAAAGAGTTGTTCGTCCCAGAGGTGAAGGCGTACCTTGAATATTACTTATTTAAAAAACACCTTTTAAAACCACAATTATGCCATCTATTCTTGGAAATAGGTAAATCAGGAAAGCACCCCACTGACTTTACAAAGCCCTGGCAGAGAGTATCTGTCCATTGCCTCCCTCGTCCTCATGATAAATGCACAGATAAGCCTGGGACACCACCGAGACAACCTCCCCACCGCTGCTGCACAGGCCGCACCGCTACTGTCCGCATGATTACAGCACTGCTCCGGTGGCCCCCGAGGAAAGGCAGAGCAAACGCGCTGTACGGACTGAGTATTTCACCGCAAACAGGCAAAATACAAAATGTATGAACAGTATTTAACCAATCCTCGATAACTGGTGTCATTTTTCTTGAATTCTTCTTTTCACCTGTGAACTCAAATTGGTGCCACAGAAAAAAAATTAAATATCAGAAGCACCTAGAGCTGAGAAAAGGGATATGGGCCTTGATGTGACCTGTGACCTTTGACCCAGAGGCACTTTATGAAAGAACCAGAAAAATGGTTCTCAGGCATGGCTGCCCAGTAGTAACGTCTGGGCAGCTTTAAAAGGCCAATGTCTGGGTCTTTCCCTAGAGGTTCTGGTTTAACTGGTCTGGGGAGTGCCCTCAGCATTTGTAGATATAAACTCTCTCCCAAACTACAGACCACTGCAGAGCAAATAAGGGCTAGGAAACAGTTTTAAAATTTACACATATTTTAAGATATAGGATTTCAGATAATGGCAGCAAATATAAACAACAACAATAGTTGGTGATAAATATGAAAAGAAGGTCATGCGTTTCAGTTTTATACTTTAAGGAGGAAAACTCTAAAAGCACATTTATGAACACCAAATGCTAGGACTCGCTAGCACGGTGGCGATTTCCTAACTTTACGTATTTGTCAAAAGCCATGCAAGCACACAGAAAAGAGTTATTAAATGGAAATTAAAAATAAATTTAAAACATACAGAGAAAAAAATCAAGTAATATATTCACTTAATTCAGTAATTTTCAATCTTAGGGAAACACTAGAATCATCCAGGGAGCTTTTAAAAATCCTGCTGCCAAGCTGTACCCCAGATCAGTTATATCAGACTCTCCAGGGACCTGAGCATTATGGGTTTAAAAGCCCCGTGGGTGATTCCAAGGGTTGCCACATCTCTGAATTCCCCATAGAAGAGTGCTAACCTTAAGCAGGGTTCTGCCAATGGCCTGAAAGGACATGAGCGGGGAGAGACCTAGTGAATGGGGACCTAGGGACCTAGTGTAAAACCCCTTTTCAGAAGTGAACATGGAATGTATTCAATACATTCTAGTAAAACCAAGTCACATAAATTTGTATGCACAAGTTAATCCCATGCTGGTTTTAAATCATCTCTAAGAGACTGGTGCACGTTCCAGGGAGCCCTGAGAACATTTTACACACAATCCTTGTTTTGTACAAGAAGATCCCTCACCTTAGGACACATATACCTTTAGCCATTTAATTTTAATAAGTAGATTAAACATACCAAAGAGGCAGTGTAGGGCTCTGGATAGGAGGGCGAGACCTGCAACCAGACAGAACAGGGCAGGAGACACATGACCTTGGGCAAGTGCTGTACATATCCCAAGCCTTGGATTTCTTACATGTATGCAACAGTGGAAGAGCAGCAATATTCTCATAAAGATAAAGTCCTGGCATGAATTAATGCACACAGATACTACGGTGATGAGTATGGCAGTAACTACAACATTATTCTTGTTCTCACTAGCCAACTTTATGACCTGCATTCTGTGGGCCTCTGGAGTACAAAATGAAGGAAGATCCTTTCTATCTTAAATCCTTTGATTCTGGGCTCCTCTCTACTCACCTGCTTAGGTTGTCATGAACAGTAGAAACCAACTTGAGCTTCCAGGTCCTACCACAGTTTCTTAAACATCTGTAAGACTAAATGAATAAAAGCAAACATATAATGCGTGTATGAATGTAACCCAACTGATTGCAAAGTCTAAGCTATGAGTCTGAATTCATGAAGAATGAAATCGTAGGTGACTATAGTTTGAATAGGTAACATTTACTGACCCTGACTTTATGCCAGGTACACAGTTGTCCAAAATACATAATTTCACCTACTCTCTATGAATCTACTTCCAGGTTAGTGTCTGAGGTCCTATCTTAGGTACGGAGAGGAGACGCCACTGGCATTTACCCCAGAAGACACACGGCTTTCCCTAACTACATTGTCTCAGCGCCACTGGGCTCCAGCAGGGGAACCAAAACTGCTTTATACACACACACATGTCCTTCTGAGGGTGGGGCTGTTACATTAAGAGACAAATTTGGGGTAGAAAATTCTCCTTTTACATAGCTCCTATTCATAGCTTTTTGAAAGCCAGTGATTTTAATTTATGTAGCAATAAGGCATTTTAATTCCCAGCATTGGAAAGGCTATGCTACCAGGGCCCAGGAATGCCGGAAAAGCCCAGAATTCCCATTAACAAGGAGTCCCAGGTGGTTTTCAGGGCTGTCCCTCCAAAGTAAGTAGAAGGGTGGGGATTTATGTTTACAAAATACCTAACTGGGAAGCAGAGAGTAGTTTCCATGTCAAACGGCCCTCCAGCCCCGCCCCTCACAAGGAAACAGGGGCGGCATCTGACCCCCGGTAAACCTGGGGCGGCCCACAGCAGACCCCCTTCTCTGCTGCTCTGCCTGCAGGGCGGCCCACCAGGCTGTGCGCTCTGCCCAGCTGGGGTCCGTCTGCTCAAAGGAATAGAACAGTGTTGCACAGTCACGGAGCACTGGGGAATTCACTTCTTCTGTCTTTCATTTCTAACATAGCTAGTTTCAATTTTTCTAAAGTAGGCCATATGATACTGGCCTTTTAAAGTTTATTGGAGGGTAAGCATGGTCATTTTTCATAAATGTTCCATGTATGCTTAAGAATAAGAACGCTCCAGGTACAGGAGCTGTATTCTAGCCACACCCGCTAGGTTAAGCTTCTACATCTTTACTCTTTGCCCGTTTGCTATATTAACTACAACTACTAAGAAAGGTGTGTTAAATTTTGCCACTATGCCAATGGTAGTCATCTTGTCCCTTTGAGAGTCAGTCAATTATTACTCTATTACATGCTTACAGGTATCCAAGGCTATGTATTAAGGGCAAATGAGTTTAGAATCATTATACATGCCAGATTTACTGAGCTGCAGATTTACAGTTTACAGGCAGCTTCAGAGTCTGTATAAATTTGGGTGTGAGGCCCAACTCCATAACTGCTCTAAGTCTCAGTTTTCTCATCCATAAAAACAAGATATATCTCAAATCTCATAGGGCTCTTGAGAGGATTAAATAAGAAAGTGCATGGCATTTAGCACAGTGCCCAGCTTTCAAGGTGCTGGCTGCTAATAAAATGGTCCGTGACTTGCTTAAGATCATGCAGCTATTTACTAGTACAGGAGTAGAACCTTCTGACCTCTTGTCAATCAGAAGGTGGGATGGGGTATGGGAGGAGGCAGATGTATCGTACTGTTTATTTCTGGGCTTCACAGTTGGAGAAACACAGAATAACACTAACCCATCCATACCTCACTGAGAATGTTAAGTCACACATCAGGTGAACACTCAACCTGCCCCAACGTAACTGCAATTGCCCAGTTTAGCTTGTTCTCTCTGGGATTCATTTCCCCTAGTTGCTGGCTTGAGGGCTTGTTGAAACAGCTGCACAATGATGCACTTTATAACCTTCTGGTTCTGGAAAACACTTGGCATATTTAAAGCAGGCAAGAGTTAGTATCTAAACTGTAGGTAACTTCTGAGAGTTCTTCCCAACGCTGGGACCCATGGAGTTGAATGTGTGTGTTTGGAGCAGGAGAGTGTATGTGTGTGAAACCGATGTCAGGGCAGACCATTCATTTGGTTATGCAGCTCCCTCTGCAACAGTCTCCCGCCTCCCAGCAGGGTGAGAGAGGCTCTGTCAAAGTCAAAGTTAATTGCATGTCAAAGGAAGAAGATGCAATTTTCTTCTCTGGCTTTTGAACTCTGAAATTGATGTTTGGGAGTCATTTTGTCCTGAAAATGTCAGCTGCAGGAAAATACAACAAAAGAGACAGAAAAAACTAGTTGGGAAAGTTGCCACACAGAAGAACATTCTTAGAAAGCCTCAATGGTTAGGAAGTCAGATTTGCTTTAAATTAAAAAAAAAAATTTTTTTTTTTTTAAAGCAGAAAATACACACCTCTGTTGAAAAGCAACTCCTACAAAAAGTTTTTTCACCTCCAAGTTCATTAGAAACCAGGTAACTGCAGAAAGCCCGGGGGGTGCACAGGAGGATGTTGAGTCCAGCTGCCAGGATCCAGCACAGACCTGCCCACACACCAGCTGGGCAGCAGACCTGTGTCTCGGTCAGGAGACCTTGATAAGCCGACCACCACAGCCTAAAATTGTATTTGGAAACCAATTTCTTGATGAAACAAAGCCACCAACGAATGCATACAGTAGTCAAAACCAGGAAGAAAATGTTTTTCCCCAGGATTAACTGACATAGATTCTCTCTCTCATTTCTTGGTCTCTTTCCTCTAAAATAAAAGGAAAGCCACTGAAAGGTGCTGCTTTCCTTGAGAATCTCACCGCCATTTGTCAGAGTCCTGTGTCACCAATTCAAGTCACGTGTCCATAAGAGGCCATGCTAATTTGACTCCAGGGCCTTCGATACCCTAATTGGCCATTCTTGGTTTTCCTCAAAACCACTGCACAGACAAAGGAAGCTCAGGCACTGGCTGGACAAACAAGGCTGGGTGTGACCTACAGGGCTTAGGTCACACAGAAAGACTACTTATGACCGTCTTTCCCTTCAAGCTTCAGGGGTACAGTTGAAGCACATCTGGCCCAGAATTTAAAGGACCAGACACACTTCATTGTCAATCTATGTGAGGGACAAAGGAATGACAGCAAGAAGAGAAGGTGAGAACTTCACTTCCTTCATTCCAGACAAGCCACTGGAGCGAAGGCCTCTGCTTTCACCCCTCACCCTGGTGAGGACAAAGAATGCATGGGATCGAACATACACTCTCCTCTCGAAAATTACAGAACTGCATACAAAGTTAAAATGTCCCTAGTAAAATGACCTAGTAGAAGTGAAAGGAAAGCCAACAAAGAGATTACTTTATAAATCGTTCTCTCTCCCTTAGGTTTTTTTTAACCTTTCTCGTTTTATTTTCCAGCTAACAAAGGTATAAGATGCTGGTGAAACAGATTCAAACCTAATTCCATCCTTGTTCCCCACTTCCCCAAAGTAACCCCCAGTGACTAGTTAGACAAACATTACTTCCACCGTCTTCCGTGCAGATGACAATGACCATTAACTGAAGACCTGCTGCAGGCCAGGGGCAATTCTAACTCTTGGCCTGCGTCACTGGGGCTCTTCTCCATGACTTCTTTATGAGGCGGATGTTTCTAGCCCACTTCGTGACCAAGGAGACAGGCTGGGGCAGCAGCTTATTTGTCCAAGTCTGCACCACCCAACCCCACTAGGAAACACAATGTCTAAAATAACTAAATTCATATGCTTTAAAAAACTAATGGTTCAATAATACTGACCCCCTCAAGTCTGCAACTGGATGCTCCTTTTCCCATTTAACAACATACACGGCTGTTAACATCTTCTCATCCACCTCCTTGGTCCCTGCACTGTAGCTTCAACTTACGTTTCAAAGAAAGAAGAGAAGTTTGACTTCTTATTCCACTGTCAACAGAGAAACCATCGACAGTGGAATAATAAAAGCTATTCACAATTCTGTCCTTGCCATGCATTAAAGATAGACACTATGAGGGCAACCTTTTTAGCTACTTCAGAAAGTCTGTGTGACTGTGTACATACATACACTTGTGCACATGTAACATGACTCAACTCTTGTACCTTCAACAAACTTCAAGAGCGAAGTTCAGGTTCTTCCAAGAAGCAGGAAGATAGGTACATGCCATTTTTCTTCAGAAGGGACAATTAACAAACCCAACTTTGGGAAGCACACAACTCTACAACGACAAAGATTTCAGATCTCCAAAGAAAGATGGCATGTATTCCTCAGTTCTTGCCTCAAACATTTTTTCCCTTTTTTTAGATACTCACTAAAAGACTTTTAAAACTTCAGAAATATTTTCTTAGAAATACAATTTCAGTTTCACATGCAGATAATATGCTCCCTTCAAGAGCCTAAGATTTGTTAAGAATTGTACAGCCAATTTTCTAGTCTTCAATCATCAAACAGAAATTAGTTGGCACAAATTACACTCCTTGTGTACCACTGGTGAGACCCACTTTCCTTTCATTCCATCACTTTTTCTTTCCAGCCTGATTCTAGTGGTTGGCAAACTCTGCATCAGCCTATGAAGGTAAGAGAATACTGGAATCATCAATTCCAAATTCTCCCTCTTGCAAAGAGGCAGAACTTCCAAGGTTAAGCTTATCTAATAGGCTATCATCATCTCCTGCTAACGATTTATACTGAAAAGGCACAGGAAGCCAAGTCCCTCAGTATCTCATTTAGGAACCATTACAGTTGCAGCTTAAAATAAGAGTGTGAGCAGGAACAGAAAAATCAACTTGGTTCGGGCCAGGACTCCCATGACTTAGTTCCTATTAATATTTATAAGACATTGACCAACTAAGTAAGAAATACTTAAGCCCCACCCCACCCTGACTGTTTAGGTGATACCTGCCTTAAGTATGCTCAAGAGGAAAGCATTGACCTGCCTTAAAAGCCCAACTCTGTAGTCAATACCATGGTCTCTGGAGCCTGCAGAATGAGTTTACCCAGCTCTGCCACTCAAAACTACCACCCCGGTAACACTGCTTAGCCATGCCGCGCCTCCGTTTCTTCACCCATAAAATGGGAATAGTAGTAACTACGCTTACCATTGTTCTGAAGCTTACATTAAGTTAATACTTCCAATCACACTTAGAACTCTGTATGACAAATGTATGTGCTCAATAAATCTTAAATATAATCCCTTTAGCATTGTACTTCTATCCCACACTAAAGGCAACACTAACAGTGGCCCTCTAGTGTGGACCATACTTTTTCATGCATTATCCCATTTAGTCCTCAAAATACTCTGAAGAGGTAGATAGGAATTTAATAATCCATTGAAGAACCTGAGGTTCGGACAAGTGTAAAATCTTACCCAACAGCCTATTCCGTGTGTGTCATGTGCCATTGAGTTGGCTCCAACTACAGGGACCCTGTGGGTGAGTGATGTCCACACTGTCTTGTCCTCAACAGGACTGCTCAGCTACCATATATTCCTGCCAATGGCTTCTTTTATGGAGTCAATCCATCTTATAGTTGGTATTCCTCTTTTCCTGCTGCCTTTGGTTTTTCCGAACATATTCTAGGGACCTAAAATCTGAACCGAAGTCTGTGTGTCTTCAAAAGCTCTGTTCTTCCTACCTTCCCAAGCCCTGTGCTCCCTTCCTGCCTTGGGCCCAGGTAACTAAAAAGGAGTCCTGCTAGCCAACACTTACTGAGTGTTCACGATGTGCTAGGCCTGAAGTAAGTGCTTTATGTGCCTTCTCAATCCACAGAGCAACCAGATGGATAGGTAAAATCATTACTGCCATCTTTCAGGTGAGAAAACTGCGGTTTAAATAGTTACAGGAATATGTGCAGGGATATAAAATAAGTGAGTAGGAGAGCTAGGATGAGGCTTTTGAATCTCTCAATTGTTTCATTAACAAAAAGAAAGGGGGAAGGAGGAAGAAAACATTTGCTCAACAGGTCCAGCAAACACCTGCATTATCAGATCCGTATTATCTGCAGAAGAGTTAACATGTTAGTTTCTCAGAGTGAGTCACGTTGGTAAAACGTGAAGCTCTTAATTCTCTTCTAACAACATTAACAGTACGTTTGACTTAGAATAAAAGTAGAGTCCTCATACAATCTCTAGGGCAAAGTTATGTTTGCTAAAAAATAAACAGGCACAAAATTAAAATGTTGGAGAGGGAATAATTATTCAGATTCATTACCGAGCAATCACCACCTCATTTTTCCCGGTGCCCTATGAGAGGAAGCAGAGGTGAACAACCACAACCCCTAACAGATTGAAAAAGAAAGGCAGGAATGATTTTGCTTGGGGTTTCTTTGCTTCTACAAAAATTTAACTCAGCCATATTTCAAAAAAAACAAAACATGAAACTGCACATTTTATTCCAAATAGAGCAAATATTTCAAACTTTACTGTGATTTTCTTTTAATAGCAGCTTGGGATATGAAGAAAAATGGCAGAACAGAGAGGAGTGCGCCTGAGGGGCAGTAAAGAGACACAGACAGACAGACAATGAAAGAAAAGGCACAGGTATAGAGAGGGGGCGAACTAGGGGTACAGGACGGGGGCGGGGGGGAGAGCTCAGTGGCTCTGAATTAGTAACACAACCTCTCCCTGTCCTTGGTTGCAATAACGTCCACCCTCCACTGTAATCTGATTAGCTCTTTCACCTGTATTCACTGATTTTTTTTTTCAGTGAAACAGTGCCAGTGAGGAGCTGCTCACATGGTGAATGGGAGGGTGTGGTTCTGCACTGTCTTTCAATCTCTACCATCGGTTAGAGTAAACACCACTGCTTGATGGCCCCAAGGAAACCCGTTTCCCTCCTCTCTATTCAGCCCATGCCTTTGCAAGAAAACTTGGGATCAAGTATAACAAAAAAAATTCTGCTTTTTTATCCTGCAATTGCTTACCTCATCTCCTACCTGAAATCTCACACAAGCAAATCAAAAATACCTTTCTGCTATCCAAATGATGTGAGGCATAGCCACTAGAAATGACTGCATAACAGAAGGCAAATGAGTAGTAAGTGATAGGACTGACCACCAGCCTACCAAACCTCCATCCAATTAAGAAAGGCAG
>PVJD01012968.1:0-36771 GCA_004026545.1 Mormoops blainvillei | reverse complement strand
TCTTGAGGCCCCTCTCCTTGGTGAGCATACGGCTGCTTCTTCCTGTACATGTCTCTGGTGTCTCTTCCTGCTCTTATAAGGACACAAGTCATTTTGGATTAGGGCCCCACCTTAACAGTTTCATGTTAACTTAGTCACCTCTTCAAAGGCCTTATTTCCAAATGTGGTACGTTCTGAAGTATTAGGGATTGGGATTTCAAAATTAGAATTTGGGGGTACATAATTCTGCCAAACACATGGCAAGGACAATTCCTAAGAAGATTCATGGGGCTAAACCTGTCCAGACCTTTCTCATGATGGACTAAAAGAGCAGTTTGCCAGATATTAGGGGGAAAAAATCTATAAATCAATTATAAGTATAAATAGCACTGTGCCACATCCCAAGATGACACCACAGATGTTAACCCTAAACAAAGACAGTCTGCTGGACCAACTTGAAATTTGTTGTATCTAGAAATGGCCATCATGGTCTCACCAATAGCCCTGCAATGTTTTCCCCACATTTAGTAGATAGAAAAACAAACAAACTTTGATGGCAAAAATGCAAACACAGTCAAAAATGTCTTTGAATCTTCATCTTTCATTGGGAGACAAAGGTAAGTGCAATCTGGTATTCCTCTATTTTAAGTTAGATTTCATTCTTGTTTGTCATTGCTTTTGTTTCTTCTTCCTAAAACTGCAGGACTATCAGAACCGCTGCCTTGAATATAAGACAGTGGTTTTCACTAGAATTTAAAGCCTGTTTCTCTGTGTCTGCCAAGAAAGCAAGATCTTAACTGCAGGATATGGTGTTCTCCCCTCTACTCTTGACGCAACACAACTTGCCTCCTCAGGTGTCTGCCAACTCAGCAGGTGAGCAGAAACAAAGAGAAGAAGATGAGAGTGAAGTAGAACAGAAGGAAAAGACCAAATGCGAAGATCAGTGCGGCATGAGTCATGGAGGAGTATTTTCTTAGAAAACATGGCTAACTGGAAGCAGTGTGGTGACAATAAAAAAACATTTATTAAGTGTAAGCAAATCACCAGTACAATTGTCAATCTTTTGTCATGCGAAGACAAATTTCCATTTCATTCTCTTTCTTAATCTCCTATATCATGGCCGTTATGTTCCTCTCCTATGTCTTCTAACCCAAGCAGACAAAGCTCACATGGGTTCGTGGACGAAAAAGGGGGTATGTACGAGTTCAGAGACCAAAGTCACTTCACAGAATGATCTGATCATAAATTCCTAATTGCCCACGCCTGTAATTTCCTTTAGTAAAAGGTTTTTAAGCAAGCCCTGTGCGTTGTTCTCGTGCACCTAGGAGAGCAGACCTTTGAAACGTCAGAAGCAATCCTCTTTTGCAGACCCCTAGAAGGCGCACCCACTCTCAAAGGAACACGTACTCCTAACTATCTGGACCTTGCTTTCTTCCACTTTCATGTAATTCCCCCTGACCTGCTGACCACAGACACCCCGTCTTCTGAAGCCCAGCTAATAGCCAATCCATTCCCAAACGATGACTTCCAAATGGACAGTACCACAGCTTGGCCCGACAACCCATTTAGCCATTGGATGGCTCACACTGTACCTCTCACAGCTACCGCAGGTGAAACATGCCTGACATTAACTTACCTCCTCCGAAAAAAATCTGCTCCTGCCCCAGGGTCCCCTTTATATAGTCACAGCCACGGCAGATCTTCACCACCCCCTACATCCAATCATTCATTAAATCCTTCTGAACTGACTTCTTAAAACCCTCTAACATCTGGTCCCACTTTATCTCTGTCCTTTACCTTGTCATTAATTATTCCCCAACCTAGCCCACTGCATTGGTGTCCTAACCCTCTTCTTTGTCATTCCATCCTTTTTTGATGCACCAAACTATAGCTCTGCAACAGGGCAACCAAAGCTCATCTTTATCTACTGGCACCTGGAGCTGTGTTCAAGCTTATCACACCATCAGATCACCAAGCCACCAATATTATCCTGCCACATAATGGATAGTAAATGTCCCTAATTTTTTTGCAAGGGGAGGACCTCAGATAAGTTCCTATATATACTTTAAAGAAGTTCAAATGCACTTATTTGATGAAGTCTTCCCTGACTTCACAGCAGACTTGGTCACATCTTCCCCACAATTCCAGAGTATTTGGTACAAACTCAGTTTTGGTACTGATAATGTTACAGTACAATCCTTGCACATTATTCCTGTGAGTAGTCTGTAAGCAATTTGAAGGTTTGGGTCATGGATTTTTTCATATATATACTCCAGAAAATACCAAGGAAACTATTATACAGAAGATTTTAAATAGATGCATGATAGGTGATTCAACAAACAAGGATTGTCTAATAAATGTATAGTGCCATATTAGTTGGAAGTATTAAAAAACAGGCCTTGGCTGGCGTGGTTCAGTGGATTGAGTGCCAGCCTCTGAACCAAAGAGTCACCAGTTCGCTTCCCAGTCAGGGCACATGCCTGCGTTGTGGGCCAAATCCCCGGTGCGGGGCACGCAAGAGGCAACCACACATTGATGTTTCTCTCTATCTCTTTGTCCCTCCCTTTCCCTCTCTCTAAAAATAAATAAATAAAACCTTAAAAAAAAAAAAGATAAACCACAGTGTACAGATGTAAGAGTAGTTCTGAAGTTTCACTTAAAAACCTAAAGCATTACTTCATTTTGAGACTTTATAAGATGGTAATTCTTGGAATTTATAATTTATATTAAAAATGAGTAGGAGTATGAGTAGGAGTATAGTAGTGTCAAAATACTTTAAATAAAAACAATTACTACATGTGGCATGGGGTCCTGCAAAATATCCCATACAAATCCTAAAACACAAGAAAATATACTACAATTACGTAAGATGAAAAACTGAATATTCAGCAAAAGTATGCTTATTGCATCAGTGAATAAAAGGGAAAGCACCATTTTTCTATTTGATTTTGCTGTGCAAAATCTTTTTAGTTTGATGCACCCCACTTACTTATTCTTTATTTTGTTGCTTGGGTTTAGGTGCCTTTAAAAAGAAAATCATTATCAAGACCCATGTAAAAACGCTCTACTCCTATGTTTTCTTCTAGGGGTTTTGTGGTTTCAGATCTTACATTTAACTCTGTAATCCATTTTGAGTTAATTTTTGTCACTGGTATAGATATGGGTCCAGTTTCATTCTTTTACATGTGAATATCCAACTGTACCAGCACTATTTATTAAAAAGACTTTTTCCCTATTCTAAGAACCTTAATCAAATAGTAGTTGACTGTACATGCTTGGATTTATTTCAGGGTTCTCAGTTCTGTTCCATTGGTATATATCTCTGCTTTTTATGCCAGAACCATACTGCTTTGATAACTGTAGCTTTATAGTATAGCTTGAAATCATAAAATGTGATCCCTCCTGCTTTGTTCTTCTTTCTCAGGGTTTCTTTGAATATTTGGCATGTTTTGTGCCTCCCTAAAATTTTAAGTATTTTTTTAAATTCTATAAAAGATATCATTGGAATCTTGATAGGAGCTGCATTGAATCCATAGATGGTTTTTGCCTGTACTGAAATCTTAATGGCATTGGCTCTTTCAGTCCATAAACACAGGTTAACTTTTCACCTGTGTATCTTCTTCAGTTTCTTTTATCAATGTCTTACTTTCAGCATAAAGAGATTTTGCCCTTTTAAAATTATTTCTATTTTGTTGCAATTTTAAATAGGGGTCAATTTATTTATTTTCATAAATTCTGTTCTTAGAATACAGAAATGGTACTGATATTTAGAATTAATTTTGTATCCTGCAACTTACTGATTTCATTGATTAGACCTAATAGTTTTTTGGTTCAGTCTTTAGAAATTTCTACATACAAAATAATGTCATCTTCAAATAGAGACTATATTACTGCTTCTTTTTTAAATTCTAATAACTTTTATTTATTTTTCTTATCTGATTGCTCTAGCTAGAATTTCCAGTAATCTGTTGAATAGGATAAAAGAGTGGGCCCATTTGTGTCGTTCCTCATCAACATCACTAGTCATTAATGAAATGCAAAATTATAACCAAAATGATATAACCATATGCGTGTTACAATGGACATCATAAAAAAGACAAGAGATAACAAATGCTGGAGTGAATGTGAAGAAAAGGGAACCCTTGTGCACTGATGGTAGAACTGTAAACTGATATAGCCACAGGAAAAAACAGTATGGAGGATCATCAGTTAAAAATAGAACCACCATATGATCCAGCAATTCTACTTCTGGAAATATACACAAAGAAAATGAAAATACTAACTTGAAAAGGTATCTGCAACCCCATGTTCATAGCAGCATCATTTACAATAGCCAAGACATGGAAACGACCTAAGAATCCACCAAAGGACAATGATACATAGCTATATGGAATACAATGGAATATTATTCAGTGAAAAATGAGGAAATTCTACCATTTGTGACAACATGGATGGGCCTTGAAGGTTTTTATGCTAAAGATATGTGTGTGTGTATGTGTGTATTTTTTAAATAAAAATTATTACTTATGCTCAATATAATTTGAGGATAAAATTTAGGATATTAGGAAGTGATTCAGTGAAATAGGAAAGATGTTTACTTTAAAATAGAAAAAACTTTGGAGGACATATATTTGATATCAATTCATATTATACTTGAAGGTCATTCAAAATTTCAATGTACACATAAATGACAATGTTATGGTTCAGCAATTTTTTAACCCATTTTGCTAGAATATTAACTAGGTATTATTTTTCCTTTTGTAATTCATAGTCCAAGATCTACTTCATTAAAATGTTTTGGCAAACTACCTTTCAATTAAGGTCTCAGTATTTATACTCTTGAACTCAGTTTTTTTCATAAAATCTGCCCAAGATCATGCAGCTGACTTGATGTAGAGCAAACATTTGAACAAAGACAATATGGTTTCAGAACCTACACCTTTATCCAGTTGTTCATACTGCCTCCCCATAAAAAAAAAGTCTTAATCACACTACATCCAACTCAATGTATTAAAATGTCCAATGTCCAGAAGGCTTCAGAAAAATGTCTTAAATTTGAAAATGTGTGACTTAGGCGTAAAAGGATTCCAAATGACCTTCATGATTTAGCATTTTCATATTTTTGTTATGAATGTCATGGAATTTTAGCTATCCATGATCCAAAATACAAATGCAAGCAAGCATGTGTATCTTTCTTCTGTGTGAGACAGTGGCTGGACTGAGGTAAGAACTGCTTAAGGTTCTACATCTACAACACCTAGCAAACGTCTGAAAGACACAGACTAGGTATTTGAATAAATGATTGTTTAATGAACAAATACCTTTATAAATGATTTAATCATAAATATGGTATTAATTAAAGTGATTTCAAAAAACATACTTTATATACATAAAAGGCCAGAAGTTGGCCACAAAGAATAGGAAATAATTACAATGGAAATCTGTACGGTTCTTAAAAGTTTAGGAATTTCCTTCACACACACTATTTTCAAAATACCCTAAAAACGACATTACTATCTGCACTTGATACATAAAAAAGTGAGTTTCATGAGAAGTTCAGCCAATGCAAAATATTTAGAATGTGGCAGAATCACCTATGAACCCCGTTTTTTGCTTTTAATGGGGGTCATTTTTCATTCCATACACTCTAAAAAAGGATGAGTTAAACCTCAATTCATACCCCTTCTTGAAGCTTCATACAGCACATCAAATCACTTTAAAATCCTTATAAAAATAACTTCTATGCATTTTAAATTCATAAAATATTAATAGAATGGTTGCTTCTTGTTTCAAAACACGCAATCTTTGTACACTAGGTACTTACATAAGCTGTTTTCCAAAGCAGTGGTTTTCAAACTTTCCTACATACTAGGAGCCTCTGGTTGTTTTTTAAAATCCTAATATGCAGTTTACACACAACAAATTTTAAATCAGAAACCCTGGGGTTCGATCCAAAGCATAAACATTTCTTTAAAACTCTGCAAGTGTTTCCAACGTGCAGACAAGTTTGTGGACCATCCTTCTGAATTTTTCTAGACGCTTGAAGTGTTTTGTTTACCCGCTTATTGGATTAGAGGGCAGACTGTTAGACAATAGAGGACAAAGTAACAACACATGATGGTATAAAGGAAAAGGAAAAAAGACATTTAGTTAAAAGAGGAAATTGTGTGGAAAATGTGCGTATGCATACATGTGTGCAGCGTGCACACGCGCACTCACTCATATAGACACGTGGGCCACTAAGAATATACCTTAAACCTGTATATGCTCTTGCCATTATTTTTGTCCATCAGATGAATCAAGGATAAGTCAAGGGTGATTTACACTTTAGCATTGGAGTTTGAGATATAAACTGCCTTGTGGTGAAACAATTATTCTCTCAGAAGCTTTTGTTTTGTCATCATTCCATAAATTTTGCATAAGTTAAACAGCATTTACCATGATGGTATCTACAATGTACAGTTTGTGGTTCACATTCTAGTCAATTAGATTATATCAGGTATATCAAGGGATCAATTTTGCTATTTTCAGTATAGATAAATTTAAACAGCGGAGCTATAATATGATACAGTCTCACCTTATGATTAAAGAAGACCTCTAGTGATGTCACTGTTCCTACAGCAGTATTTCTTAATTTGGACACTAATAGCTGGCAAACTGCACCGATAAATGAGACAAAAATTTCATTTTTCATAATAAATAATGCTTCAGAATCGACATATTTATATATATTTTGAAGAGAAATAATCATTCAGCTCTTATAAGGGACAAGTTAAAACTATCACAACAAGAAAAGACACAAAAAGAGCTTCCAGGAGGCCATTGCAGATTCACTGCCCATCTGGCAGGAGGGTCCTCTGGGTCAGTGGTTGGGCAGTCACCCCAGTGACTCGGTTTCTAGCTGGCAGTTTAGTGGGGATGCTTACTACAGAGCCATCCATCATAGCCTGACTGGCATCGGCTGGTGATGACAGATGCTAGCCTAGCAACACCTTCTAAGCAACCGGAGCCCAGGAAACCAGGAGATCAGAAAGAGAAGACAGGAGGAGAAAAGGGCTCCAAGGAGCCCAGCTTTTTCAGGTTTCCTGTGGTGTTGTTGGAGACCCATCACATGGTAGCAAGGACAAAACTGAAAATGGCTTCACCAGAACCTAAGAGCTTGTTCCCTTCACCAGAATCTCTTGAACTCATGGAACAGCATATTTTTAAAAAACATGAGAGAAACAAGAAAAAGATTTAAAGCCAAACGCTGACTTGGAAATTGCAGAACAGCTTCCATTTGTTTATGAAAATCTTCCTTGAGCAATGGTGTCAGAGCTCTTGGAAGATGTGGACCCATACTACCAGAATCAAAATACTTTCACATATCGAACAAAAGAGAACAATCTTCAGATTTAATGCCACCTGGTGTATACTGTACCCTTTCAATTCAATTAGAAGACCAGCTATTAAGATTCTGGTACATCCCTTTTTCCAACTGCTACTTTTAATTAGTGTCTTGATTGACTGTATCCGTATGTCCATGTCTGATTTGCAAAAATGGAGGCCAGCCTTACAGCATACTTTCCTTGGAATTTACACGCTTGAAATACTTGCAAAACTCACTGCAAGAGGCAGCTATCTTGGCTGGACCTTTTTATTTCTGTGGTGATCCGTGGAACTGGCTTGATTTCAATGTAGCTTTGAAAATACAACAAAACATTCACCTCTAAGCTTTATTCCAATATTTAGAATTGCAAGAAGTATGAAAATTAGGGATCCTGCTTCATTACTTAAATAAACTTACTGGTGTCATTATCCTAAGTTATTTTTTCTGAGTATATTTTCTCTTATTGGGATGGAGCTCTTAATAAGCAACCTAAAGCATAAATGTTTGCGATGGGCCCAAGAAAATGATACTGAAACCCTGTACAACAGAACAGGAAACCCACGTTAAATTTGAGGCAAGAATCACTTGCCACCTATGTCAAAAAATTAAAATTTTTCTTAATGGAAAAGGAGGCTTCACAAAAATGTTGATTAAGAAATTCAACTTCAGAACAAATTACACTTCAGAACAAACTTCATGTAAATGCTGTAACATGCTCAAGTACTAATTTGGATCATTATCATTTATCAACATAGCAAGGTTCCTATCTTCAGAATGTTAAGTCACTGAAGCCTAAGTTTAGAATTTCTAAAATTCATTTTTAAATAAATGAATATGAACAAAGCCTTATTTTCAATTTCATCAGAGTAAATCCTCATAATACTACATTTCTTCAATAGTGTTATTAAAATATAAATGTAAGTTTGCTCATTGAAAAATGCTATAACAAAATATCATCAAAAAATCACTACATAATAGAAAGCCAAGTTAACAGCAAAGACTTATTGGGTGTTTACAATATTAGGCATGGGAGATCATCTCGAAGAGGATTATTTATTCTTTATTCTCCCCCCCACTCCAAACTGTGACTAAGGGTTTCAATTCATATATGCAATATAATAATACTAAATTCCTGAAACATATTTAAGGTATATATATTCTAGATTCTACTAAAGCACACCTTAGAAAAATGGTTTTATTATATTTAGTTATGATGTGTTCTCATTAAAGATTCTTTTATTCAAGAAATTACTTAGCAAATATGTATCAGGTATCTCCTGTGTTCCAATCATTAGTCTAGCCATCAATAAATAACACAGTAATCATAACATCAGTGCTTTCATGGATGTAATACTGTCTTAAGTTTTAAAAAATCAATTAATAGTTTAAACCACTGTACTTTGAAATTGTTTTCTAATTTAAAAAAGTGTTGTTTAATCTTATATCTGTTAATTTTCATACTACTCTTCTTTGTAGTTCAGTAATGGAGAAAAAATTTGCAGCGATGTTAACCAAAATATAACCTACTTCTGGGACCAAAGGAAAGTTCTAGATTATACAAAATCCTAGTGTCCATTTGACTTCCAACAGACAATTATATCACGTATACTGATATATGAAAAGAATTAAGCTACAGGGATTCACATGCATTTCTAAGGCAAATAATATTTTAACGCTAAATACTTTCTACTAAAAATATCTCTTTCACACATACATCACCATACCACCACAATAGCCTTGTAATAATTAGAATAGAGATGTGATAAGCAATGAGAAAACTCAGAGAAACTGTACCTATTGACTCTAACTTTATTTTGAAAACTTATTTGTTTGACCTCTCCCCAAATATCATGTAAATGGAATCATAAAGTATGTAGCCTTTTCTGTTTACCTTTTTTACTTAGCAAAACCCATTTAAGATTCATTTGTGATTTTGTTCAAATCAATAGTTCATTTCTTTTAGAGGCTGAAACCTGTCTATTCTATGGTCAAACCAGTTTGTTTATACTTTCACTGGTTGAAGGGCATCTTGATTCTTTCCATTTTTTTGGTGATTGTGAAT
This sequence comes from Mormoops blainvillei, assembly GCA_004026545.1. NCBI lineage: Eukaryota > Metazoa > Chordata > Mammalia > Chiroptera > Mormoopidae > Mormoops > Mormoops blainvillei. Next base: position 27,361 of record PVJD01012968.1, on the reverse strand, counting down.
AAAGCTCCTAAAAATATTTAGGTACATTTTGTGTGAACATAAATTTTCATTTCTCTTAGGCAAATATGTTGCAGTGCAATTGCTCACTTATATTGGAAGTATAATTTGAACTTTATGAGAAACTGTTTTCCAAAGTGACCAGGACACTTTGCGTTCTGACCAGTAGTGTATGAAAGCTCCAATTGTTCCACATTTTCCTCAGCATCCATTAATGTCTTTTTTTTCTTTCCTTAAACTATAATAATAGGTGTCTAATGATATGTCATTGTATTTTTAATTTGCATTTCCCTTATGACTAATGAAAGTGAACACTTTTTCCATGGGTCTATTTGCCATGCATATATCTTCTTTGGTGAAGTGTCTGTTCATCTTTCATTCATTTGTTTTAACAGGATAATATTTAACAGGATAATATTCATTTGTTGTAAGAATTCTTGACATAGTGTCTATATAAATCCTTTGTCAACCAAGTGATTTGTAAATATATTTTCCCTGTGGAGTTTGTCACTTGTCTTTCATTATCTTCACAGTGTCTTCCACAGGGCAAAAAATTTATTATGATAAAGTTTAATAATGGTTTCATTTATGGATTATGATGATATCGTCACTAAGAATTATTTGTCTTTGAAGTCACATAATTTTTTTCCTGTTTTCTTCCAGAAGTTGTATAGTTTTATGTTCTACATTAGGTCTATGATCATAAATTTTTTAATCCTGGCCTAAGAATACATTTAATAATTTTTTTTTTGAGAATGAGAAAGAGAGAGAAAGAGAGAAACAACAATCAGTTGCCTCCTGAATGCACCATGACTAGGGATTGAGTCCACAACGTAGGTCTGTGTGTTGACAAGGAATCAAACCTGCAACCTTTTGGTATATGAGATGACACTCCAACCAACTGAACCATACCAACCAGGGCAGAACTATGATCATTTTGAGTAAACTTTTTATAAGATATCAGATATGAGCCAATTTTCATTTTTTTCACTTTCAGTTGTCCAAATTTTTCCAGCCCCATTTATTGAAAAGACTATGTTTCTCTAATAAATTCCCTTCACAGTTTTAGAATGTTAATTGACAATATCGGGTAGGTCTAGTCTGGAGACTCTCTCTTTCCCCCTGAGATCTATTCACAGACAATATTAGTTTCTCTGTAGAAAAATCCAAGCAATTAATTAAAACAACTCCTATGACTACAAAGTAAATTTACTAATAGTGTGGTCTATAAGAATAATGTTTAAAAAAAAACCAGGGTTGTATTTTCTCATACCTTGTTTCTAATCTCGGGGAAAAGCATTTAGTATTTTATCAATAAATATGATGTTAGTTATTTTCTTATTGTATTAGGTGTCTTTTCAGGTTAAATAATTATCCTTCTATTTCCAGTGTTTTGAGAGGTCTATCATAAATGGATATTAAAGACTGTCAAATGCATGATATCGAATAATCTCTTAATTTTTTTTTAACATCTGCAGGGTCTGTAATGATATGCCCCCTTGCATTCCCAATTTTGACAATTTCTTGTTTTTGGTTTTTTTTTTGGTCAGTCAGAATAGAGATTTGTCAATTTCAATGTTTTTTAAATTTTTTCAAACACCAGCTTTTACCTTCATTAATTTCTTATTGTTCTTTTATAAATTTAATTATTGCTGCTCTTATCTTTATTATTTTCTTCCTTCTACTTGTCCTAGGTTTAATTTGCTTTTCTTATTATAGTGTCTCAAAGTAGAATATTAGGTTACTGATTTGTATCCTTTCTTCTTTTCTAATGTAAGTATATAATGCTATGAATTTTCCCATGAGTGCTTTGGTTGTTTCCCACAAATGCTATCACCTCATATTTTCAATATTAAAAAATGTCTTTAATTCCCCTTGAGATTTCCTCTGTGGGTTAATTATAAGTATGTTTAATTTCCAAATATTTAAGGATTTTCCAGGTGTCTTTCCATGTTTTATTTTTAGTTTAATTATTTATGTTCAGAGAACATGCTTTCTATGATTTCTATTCTTTTGCCTTGATTAAGGTTTATTTTACATTCTAGAATACTGTCTATCATGTTGAATGTTCCAAGTGCTCTTCAAAAGAATGTGTATTCTGTTATTGTTGTTTGGATTCTTATATAAATGATAATTCTGTTAAATTAGTTAAGTGTGTTGCTCAGGTATTCTTTATCCTTATTTATTTTCATTCTAGGTTGATTTATTAATTATTGAAAAAGGAATACTGTAGTCTTCAATTATAGTTATGGTTTTGTCTACTTATTCTTTCAATTCTATTCATTTTTGCTTCCTATATTCTGATTCAATGTTAAGTACATGCATATTTGGGATCATTATGTCTTTTTTGGAAAACTGGCCCTTTTATCATTATTTAATATCCCTCTTTAACCTTATTTATATATCTAATTTAAAGACTATTGATATCATATATAACTACTTCAGTTTCCTTTTGGTGTTTCCATGATCAATACTTCTACATTCTTTTACTTTAAGTCTATCAATACACTCATATTTAATGTGGGTTTCTTGTAGATTTTGCTTTTATTATCCAATCAATCCTTTTGACTTTAAATGAGTCTATTTAGACCACTTTCAATTAATTTCATTTAATCAACATTGTCAGATTTTAAAAATCTACCAATTTGTCTTTTTCTGGTTTCACCCTTTCTTCTGTTGCATTTTTTATTATTTTTATGATCCCATATTAGCTCTGCTATTGACTTCTAATTTATAACTTTTTAAAAAATGTCTAATGCCCACAATAAGGTTTAAATTATACATCTTTACTTAATCAGTCAACCCTCAAATAATATTATATTGCTTCATGTATAGTACTGCAAGAATGTGATACTACTATATTTCCAAATTCTTCCCCCTTTGACCATTTGTGCTATTTTTGTCACATATTTTGTTTTTACATATGCAATATATACTTCATTTTACTATTTTTTTAATGTAGACAATCACCTTTTAGAGCAATTAAAAATATGAGAAAATAAATTTTATTTTATCTTCATTTCATTTCAGTGCCCTTTGTTTATTTTTGTATATTCAAGTTTTTATCTGGTATCATATCCTATATCTCTAAAGAACTTAACATTTCTCAGACAGCAGTTCTGCTACCAATGAATCCTCTCCAATTTTGATTGTCAAAAAACACCTTTATTTTGCCCTTATTGTGCCTGAATTTCAGTAGCTATAGAATTCTGGGTCGACAGTTGTTTTCTTTCAGCATTTTAAAGATATCACTCCTTGTCTTCTGGCTTCCTTAGTTTAATGACAAGTCAGATATATATTGTCTTTTCCTCTGGATGCCTTTGAGACATTTTAAAAATTTAATCCTCCTCCAATGACCTGCTTATTAGTTGTGGAAAGAGGGGAAAAGGAAAAAAGAGTGATCGAGAGAAACAGACAGACAGACAGACAGACAGACAAAGAAACAGCACCAGGGCCTGAACCTACCACCTAAGTACGTGCCCTCACTGGGAATTGATTCCATAACATTTCAGTCCACTGGGCGATGCTCCAATGCTCCAACTGAGTCACACTGGCCAAGGCCTCTTCAAGATTTTTATTTTGCCTTTGATGTCCAGTAGTTTAAATAGGATTTGCCTCTTATATATATTTATATGTGTATTAATTTATTCTTTGAGCTTCTTAAATCTGTGCTTTGGTGTCTGTCATTGAGTATTTTCTTACCAAATTCTTGATGTTTTTCTTATTAATTTTTGTAAATTCTTTGCCATTACTGCTTCAAACATTCCATTGGTCCTGTTCTCTCTTTCTTCTCCATCATGGGATTTCAATTACACGTATGTAAAACAATTTCTTCTGGGATAAAAAATACACTACTCGATTTTGTACCATAACTCTTGTTTGGTTCTGATTTTTTTCTGTTTTTAAACTTTTTATGCCTCTTCATTTTTTAGTCTGAGTAATTTCTGTGGACCTACATTCAAGTACAATAATTCTTTACCACACCTGTTCCAAGCATACTGCTGAACCCATCAAAGGCATTCTTCATTTTCATTACTCTGTTTTCATTTCTAACATTTCTGTTTGAATCTTTCTTATGATTTGCAGCTTTGCTAAAACTACCTATTTGATGTGCACATTATCCACATTTTAAATTTTCTATCTTTCATTTTATTACCTAGGTCATATCTTTGGTTCTGTTGAATTCTCTAACTTTGGCAGTGTGTCCATTTTATTGTGCCATTTTGTGAGTCTCACAAATTTTGTTTAAAGGTGAACATCTTGTGTAGGACATCAGACACTAAGTAAATAGTTTTGGTCTTTAAATGAGAGTGACTGTCCTGCTAGTGCTGAAGTCTGAATCCACCTTCTCAGGAGTTGAACTAGGTTAGTATTTGTTGTTACCAAGGTTATTCTTTGTACCACAGGCTTCAAATTCCTCTCCTATTCCCTTCTGTTTAGGGTAGAAACTAGGTTGGACAGAGGTTTTTTCTTAATAGCTCCTCTACACCTCAACTTTAGGTCTTTCCCTTGCTCTGGGCCTCAGAGAAAGCCTCTCTGTGTGTTCTTTTACTCGCCCAGCAGTAGTCCACTGTTACTTGATATTGGAAGCTTGTTAGCCTGGTTGGTGGGGAAAAAGAGCATGGTAGATGCTCTCTGCTGTTTTGATTAACCATCAATCCTAACTAGACTTTGTGTCCCTGGGTCTAGAGACTGTGACCTTATGAGTATTTCATTACCTTCCTCCAGCTGTAGTTCTGGACTAGGAGATAGTCTTGTTTTTTCTGCTTTATTCTCCCAGCTTCAATGTGTTTTCAGCTAGAACCCTAAGAGTCATGGCTTCCTTCCCTTAGCAGTTTAGAGCTTTTCTTCTATTTAAAAAAAAGTTGGGAGGAGGAGGATGCAGGTGGTGTTTCTTGCCTTTCCTAAAGGGGTTGCTAGACCCAACCCTAAGCCTGAACTAGAAGTGACACTTTCTGAGGACTCTAGTAAATCTTGTTTTGTTGTTGTTGTTGTTGTTGTTGTTGTTGTTGTCATCGTTGTTTGGGGTGGAGTTTGTTAGTTTTTTGAACATCCATTGAGATTGAAGTCCATGGAGAAAAGCCTGCAGATGAATGCAAACTCTTGTTTTATCTGTAGCCTCTCAGGCTACCACATTCTCCTTCTAGCACACCCTGTCTTTTTAATTAGATTGTGAGTTCAGCTAAATCATTTTTTAAATTTATTTTATTGAAATATATTTGACATATTACATTGTATACATTTAAGGTATACAATTTATTGATCTGATACATTTATCCAGTGTAATATGATTGCCATTGTAGCACATAATTACCCTTTCTTTTCAGTGGTTGAGATCATGAAGATCTTGTCTCTTAGCAAATTTGATGATTATTATACAACAGTGTTATCTATGTTCTCTATACTGTGCATGATTAGACCTCTATGACATATTTACTACCCATTTCAAATGTATACCCTTAAACAACATCTCTCCTATCCTCCCAACTCCTAGCCCCTGTAACCACAATTTTATTCTCTATTTTCACCAGTTTGCTTTTTTCAGATTCCACATGTAAGTAACACCATACATTACCACTGACTGGTCCCATCTGCTCCAGACAAACAAGTACTCATGTCCTGTTTTAAGTGTCAGGTTCGTTGGTTGCCCTATGATCTCACCTCTCTGTTGTGTTCAAGAAAAAATGTGAATTTGCAGATTATCCAGGTTTTTGTTGTTGTGTTAAAGATGACAGTGGCATTCCTTCCAGATTTCTATTTCCCAAATAGAAAGTAGAAATCCCTTGTTTAGTTATTAGTGCATATATTGCATATTTTTATGTCTGTTAAAAGGTAGCAGAATTAAAAGCAATTACTAAAATATAAGCAAATTCTAATAAAGATATGTCAGGGTAAATAATAAATTTTACATACTATGCCAACACCTCAACTGCCCTAAGGAATTGGCTAAAATAATCACAGAGAGGTCATTTATCATTTATTAAAATTCATGAAAGATTTTTAAGATGCGAGAATATTGGAAAAGAGTAATTATGTTACATTTTCTAAAAGCGTGTAGAAGGAAATAAATGGAGTAATAATTCCCCAAATTATAAGGACAGTTTTCTAAAATTTCATGCTTGAAAATATACTGATACAAATCATAACACAAAATCGATTTGCAAGCTGTAATAAAATTATGGGCTATTAAGTTAAAAAAATCATGCCCTTGTAAAGAATAATTGATCAGACTAATCAAGTTTATTTCCCTAGCAAAATAGCGCAGGCAAAATAATAAGCAGTAATATACAATGACCTGATAGAGCTTCTGATTTTGCCCTTAGTGAAATAATTTTTAAACTACAGAAAATACTGTTTAGGACAATGTCAATACTCCTTCGGCTCATTAACACTGTCAGTATCCCAAATGCACTTACATACCAGGAGGTTCAGCACTAACTAAAAGTTTGCCATCTTCCTTTAGCCACAATGCCATAGTGATGCAGCCATCTGAAGGCCAAGTCTCGTTCTTAGTGGAAAAACCAAAATTTTATGTTTTTCTTAAGCAAAACCTACCAAAATAGAAGATACATAATATTCATCTCATTCTCAGATATGTAATTACATATGAGATGCATTTTTATGACACAGTAAATTTAAGTTTTTCAAAATGTCTTTGTCATTAAACAGTTCTGTGGAAATATCTAGAGATATATTCCCAGTTCCTACGTATCTATTTCCCTGTGATATTTCTAGATATTATATAGAATTTATTTTGTAAAATTTTTTCTAACATTCTTCTCTTAACAAGAAGAATTTAAGTTTTTATTTAACATTAGGTCTCAATATCTTTTCTTGTTAAAATAAAAACTCTTAAAATTTTTTATTTCTCCCAGGAAAGGTCATGTTTGAACAGTTCTAAGCTTAGGTCTTCTGGGTTATGTATCTCATGTATCACCCGAAGGACTCCAGACAGAGAGCTGTCATGGTTTGGCATCTGGAGGGGGGACTCACCTGTAACGTATTTTCTCCAGTTACATATACTCTATTTATTTAATAATCTGTCCCTACCAAGGATCTTTTTTTCAAGTTCAAACATTAAAAATTGCAGTCTCCTCACTGTGGAGGAGTAAACATCAAGCAATATTTCTGCATAGGTGGCAAGTGTAATGCTGTGCCATTAACATCGTTCATTACAACCAATGTGGTAAAATAGGATAAACCGCTGACGAGAGACACACAGCAGGAAAGAAGCTAGGAGTAGGTGACTATTACCAATACTACATGCTGCCAATAGATAAAGATTTGTTTAGACAGGTAAAAGAGTTTCTCACTCATTTTATTTGACTTATAATGACACTATTGAATCTTCCACTCTATATAAAACTTTCTACTTCTTTACGGTCAAAGGTGTCCTACTTTTTGCTTTTCCTCCAATGAACTTTACTTTTCAGTCTCTTTTGCTATTATCTCTTCTTCTGATACCAACATAAATGTTGAATTTATTAACCCTTTTCCTTTTATTCTGGATGCCCAACCTGGGCATATTCATCTGTTTTCATGATGAGGCATACCCAACTGTATCTCCAGTTAAAGATATCACTTAAGGTTCGGATTGATGTCTAGCTTCTATGGACTGAATTGTAGCTCCCTAAAAATCATATGCTGAAGCCCTAGAGTCCAAGGTGACTGTATCTGGGGATAGGGTTTTAGGGAGTAATTAAAGTTAAATGAGGTTATAAAGGTTAGGCCCTAATCTCACAGGCCTACAGCCTTATAAGAAGAAGTGAAAGATGATTCACCCTCCCTCTGCTGCTGAGGACACAGAGAGAAACCAACCGCCCGCAAGCCAGGAAAAGAGCTCTCACCAGAACTTGACTGGGTTGGAGCCCTGATCTCAGACTTCCGGCCCCCAGGGCTGTGAGAAAATAAATTTCTGTGGTTTAAACCATCAGTCTGTGCTCTTTCTCTCCCTCCCTCCCTCCCTTCCTTCTTTTTTTTTTTTCCCCCAGCAACTTAAGCTGATTAGTACACTGGCCAATTATTGGTCATTTCTACCTGGATGTCCAACAGATAATTCAAGCCAAACTTGTCTAAATTAACATTCATTACTTTTCCACTAAACCTGCCCTGCCTTTTGCATTCTATAACTCTTGTAATAAGCCAGAAGACAGAACAATCTGAGAGTCTCTTTACTCTTAACCTTCTGACAACCAGCCAGTTATTAAGTACCGTAAATTATCTGTTAAATAAAGCCAAAACTTAATCTCTCTCCAATACGAATATGGTAATATTAGATCTCATTTCCTATGTGGACTATTTCAGTAGATTTCTCAGTGCAAGTAGCATCCTCACTTCAAGTTTTAAGCCTGGGTAATCCATCTTCTGCTGTCGTATAATCAATTGAAAATGCAAAACTACCAAGTCCTCTCCTCCACCATGAAACTTTCTGTTTTATCCGTTGCTTATATAATGGCAAACAGGTCTCCCTCCACCATGATTTGGGCCCTGCTTATCTTTTTAATTTATCTCTTGTTGCTATAAATGTATGCTCCTCTTCAGTCATTTATTCATATATTAAGACTAAGTTTAAGACCTAGTTTCCCCATAAGAGGAACTTTTTCACTCCTTTTTCCTCAAAGAATTGACTGACCCACATTTGATGAACATACTGCTTCATTAGTCTCTTTCACATTAAGGCACTAATCCCCTCAAGCTTAGCTAACTCTTCTTATTGGTTGATTGTATCAAAGTGTTTAATAGACAGTGGGCATTTAATAAAGAATTGTTGAATAAAAGAAGAAATAAAAAATCAAAGCTCCAATGAGGCTACAATTAATATTCTGTAAGTTAAAAAAACAGAATGATCACAAATGGGAAAGTGGTTAAGGAAACGATGTTACAGTAAATAAAAACCATTTCCAAAACACATTTTATTATATACAAATAGTAAAATGTAAAACTATACATACTGTTAATTGCAATTCAGTAAGGATTAATGTGTGTGTGACTCTGTATGTTGTTATACACAGAAGATTACAAGAAAATATATCAAAACATTAACAGAAGCTACTTCCAGATGGTAGGATTAGAGGCAAATCATATTTAATTTTTAAACATGTGCATTTTCAAATATGATAATAAAATTAGTATCCCTATAGCAAAACAAAATATTAAATAGAGTTAAGATGTTTAAAATATAAATAATCCATTTGATTTCTAAAATATGGCTTTGGTAAAACTTTGATTTAATTTGCCTTATTCAAGGTTCTTGGGTTTGTAAGCATGAAGCAAAATAAATGAACAAATGATTCAGGTAGAACTCAAGGAGCCCAAGAGCAAGGAGTGCCGTCCAGATTCTAAGAACTGGAGTCAGGGAATAAACAGTTGTTTGTAACCTGGATCTCTGTTTGTCTGAGGATACCTAATCTCTTGATCCTACTCTTCTCTACACATCTGTTATCTCCAACCTCCCCACCTCCAACTCCCCCAGTCTGGTTCAGATTTCTCTGCTTTTGTAGTTACATAGACCAAGAAACACTTAACTCTTCCATCCTGAACTTACATGACCTTAGTTCAAGTGAACATCTATGAATCTCGGTTCCAACCTGATGAGAGAATCTGATTGGCCCAGCATGAAAAAAAGTGTGGCCTATCAGCTCTGTTTACGTTCCTGGGGAGGGATGAACATTATTACATTTCTTAAGTATGGTTCCTTCTGTTAGGCTGTGAGTGGCAGTTTACAGAAGAAAATAAACCCCAAACAATAAATAGCAATGTAATAATAACAAAAAATGAAAACGAAATTTTTTCAGTTATATATTTACTAGGTTTATGAATTTATATCAGGGAATATACCATCTGAAACTTTCAAAGGAACAATTTTCAAGTTGCTATTACATTTAGATATCTAAATACAAAAATAGAGGGGAATGACAGACAACATTGCTAACAAAAATAAATAAATAAATGTAGACAACATCGTTTGCTCTTCAGATTGACTACAAAGTTATCTGATTCTCTAAAAATCATTCAAGTGTCATTATAACAAATTAGTGAGATACAGTAAAGACCACCAGACACGACATCAGGGCCTGAGTCTGATTCCAGTTTTCCCACTTAACACATATGAGACGATCTTAAAATCCATTAATTTCTCTGATTATAAGTTTCCTCAGTTGCAAACTAAGAAAATGAAATTTGACATGATTACTTCTTTACACTGATGTAAAAATTTAAGAACATTAAAGGTAGACTGATTAAAAAAACAACATTGGGAGGCACAAAATTAAGCAATATACAGTGACAATTGTCAACCAAAAAAGCCTTGTTTCCACCTGTACTAAAAATACAAGTAAGAGTTTGAAGATAATACCTGTCATAACTAAAGCTCATTTCAGCACTTCAGAAGGCAGCTATAATGTAATACCAAATATCCTTCTTATGAAGAACCACATAAGGTCTATGATGTGCGTGTCAGGTTGCAATTGCAATATATGAATAGATTAAATTTCAAAAATAATAAAAATAGTTATTTACTTAGAGAAAACTTAACCCTATATTTCAGAAAAGTTCTGGTTTTGCTCATGTTTGGCAGAGAAATCTAAATACTTCTGTCAGTCAACTATAACAAATTAATTTTCATGTGTTAAGGCAATAAAAAATTATTAAATTTTATATATCTATAAAGTCAAAGAATAACCTAATTTTCTACCATCTGTGCTGGTGACTGCCTAAAACAAGTAAATACTGATTAATTTCATTTTGGCTGGCACCTCTAACGCTGAACCTCAAACCTACACATTTCTCAGCAGCATTCAAATGGTAAGTTACTTGTTCTTTGTCATGTATAATATTAGGGGGAATAAAAAGATTTAAAACTTAAAGAAAGAACATAGGGTTTCTTTTTCTAGAGTACGAAACCATGGCACTAACATGCTAAATATTGGAAGAAAACATTGATTGCAATGAAAAACATTCAAAATATCTGAAAGTAAAATCCTCCTTGTAGAAATTATCTTTTTAACATTTAAGTTTTTGTTCATTTCCTCTAAGCCTCAGGGTAACTAATGCAGGTGAAGGCAACGTGGTAATGTATTTCCAAGTGGAAATAAGGAAACAGAGTTTTTAAAATCCACAATAAAATAAAAGTTGTTCACCAAGAGCTGTGTTCTCCTAAAAGAATGTTGGTAAGCCACAGAGAGGTTGCTAAAAGGACATGGTGATATCACCAGCCACAGTCTACCAGATAACACTTATCGATATAAATGGCAAGTTCTCACCTATTGATTGGAAACCCCTACTTCAGCAAAGAGATTTTCTTAAAAATTTATCAGTGATGCTGTACCATATATCTTACCTGGAATCAAGAATAATTTTTTTTTCTCGTACTCTTCACTCACAACTTAAAAATAAAACTGCTTAAATATAATAAATTAGATTCCTTCTGGTGGCAATAATTTATATGCTGTTATAATAGTAAATCATTTTATTAATTTATTGATTTGGGATAGAGAAGAAGAGAGTGAGAAAGAAACACTGACTGTTGTCTCATTTAATTATGCGTTCATTGACTGATTCCTGTATGTGCCCTGACCAGGGATCAAACTTACAACCTTGGTCTGTGGAGATGACCCTCTAACCAACTGAGCTACCCAGCCAGAGCTCATAATGGCAAGTCTTAAAGTAGCATAGTAATTAAAGCATTTAAACTCTGATATTAGAAAAGCAGTACCTATTATTTCCCTTTTTATATTTCTTGTGCTGACATACATGAAGTTTTGTTTCCTCTGTTAAATATATATTTATCCATAAAGATTGAACACATTTTTTCTGTAGATAGAATGTGCTTATTCTGTTTTGTTTTTCATATATATATACATCCATAGAGGGAAATGATACATTTTTTTTTTCTTATTGGTATATTTGAGTCAGGTATATATAGGGAACTGTCAGAATGATTTTTTAAAAAGTTATAGAAAATTTACCCCAAACAAGAAGAAACCATTCAAATGAGTAGTAATACACTAAGGTCAGCTATGAAAAGAATATGACATCATGTTGCAAAATAATGGATAACCCAAGTGTCCCTAAAGGAGTGTTGAGAGCAGTCTTGAGAGAGAAAGATTTTGGATGACCCTACCAACTATAATGAGATTCTAATAAAGCATAATGAAGTAAATTATACACCGAGTATGGACATCCAGAGACAAAAATTTGATGAATGTGGGTATAGTTGGGGAGCACCAAGGAAGGGGTGAATTTGGGGAAGAAGTGGGAACATTTTCATTTACTATGGAATGGATTCCCCACTGGCGTTAAGTCTGGATGAGGCTATAGTTGTTAATGGGCTTCCAAAAATGGAAATTATTTTTGGCCCTGGGTGTTGTACTGCTAGGTCAAAGTTGATATCAGAGGGTACAAGAGAGTCAAGAGTAAATGTTCCTTCTGAAAAAAGAAAAAAGAATCAAAAGTATAGACATATATAAAGAAAAGCTCGGAGTTCTTTCTCTTTCTCCCATCTACAATCCCATAATCCTACACCTAAAGGAACCATTACAACATCAAATGTTAAAAGTTTGGTGAATATTCTTATAGGGTTTTTTCCTAGGCATATAAAATCCTTTTCAATGAAACAAAAACAAAGCTCACCATACAGAGTCAGTTCTAAAACACTAAATTCAGAATATAATATTAACTACACAATTTGGGAATGTGATACTTAGGAATAAATGGATGTATACAAATCACCTAAAGCAAAATTTTCATCTTACCAATGTGGATTCTAACAGTTTCCAGAGGCCAGAAACCTGGGCACAGCTTAGCTATGCCATCAGCTCAAGGTTTCACAAGGCTGAAATCAAGGCACTGGTCAAGCCATGTTCCTTCTCTTCTAACCACACTATTATTGACAGAATTCAGTTTCTTGAACTTATATGAATAAGATGCCTGTTTTTTTCCTGGCTACCAGCCAGGTCTGCTCTCAATTTCTAGAAGCCACAGGACAGGACCCTCACAACATGGCAGCTTACTGTTTCAGACCAGTAGGAGAATCTCTCACTAGAAAGGACTAGACATTTTATAAAGAAATTGCCTAATTAGGTCAGACTCACCCAGAATAATCTCCTTTATAATTAACTCAAAGTCACCTGCAAAATCCCTCCACCTTTGTCATATAATTGAGCTTAATCATAGTGTAATAGCCCGTCATATTCAGAAGCCCTCAAACACTCAGGAGGAGAGGATGATAAAGGATGTGGGTCACTGGTGAGTTATCTTAGAATCCTGCTCATCACAGACCCAATATCCAAGGAGCAACCCTTCAGGGCTATCAGCCGAAAGTCTGAGTGTTCACCATGGCTCCTCCTTGGTACGCATATTGGTGTATGTACTCCTTAGCCCTGGAAGACCACCAGAAACTCTGCTTGGCTTCTTATCCCATAATTGTCACTTGCAAATAGGCAATTACTAGAAAAATAAATTGGTGCTGAGTGTTGGGCTCCCATCTCTGCTTCACTTCTTTCTAGGATCCTTGACCCCTCACATGCTCCCAACCTCGGTAAGTAGTATATGACTTTCAACCACGTGTTGGCTGTGGTATGTTTTTAAATTTATTTTAACTTTATTTTTTAAAATAGTATCTAGGTTTTCTGGTTATTCATATTGGAATGCTAATCTTCAACAAGGTGGTCCACCATTATTGCAGCCTGAAATCAATTTTCTAGCATTTTATGAAACTTTATTAACAAGTGGTAAATTTACAAGATGTAGCACATCAATTACAATAATAATCTAGCAACTGGAATAGTATAAAAGTTTGCTTCTTTGTATAATCAGTAAAATCTGTGATGAATTCATTAGACAATGGATTTTAAAAGTCAACTTTTAATGTTAATCATTCTACTTAAATGTAAATTTCATTGGTAATACACACTACTAGGTACATTAAGTAAATCTCTTAGTGCATGTGTCAACATAATCTTTTAAAAATATGAGCTTAAAAATAATCAATAAATTTGAATGGTTTTTTGGGATAGGTGATCATTAATCGCAGCAACTTCCATTCTGAGGTGTAAACTGGTCCAATGAACTCTGAGAATTAAGAATGTCACAGGATTATTCTTATGTGACATTTTTATGGAACAAAAAAGATGTTCAGTAATTACCACTGAATTTACATCCTTAAAGTCTATTAATTATTAACTTTCAAACACATGGAAGACGCTTTGTGTGCATTAATAAATGTACTCATTATCCTCAAAGTTTTCAACGTTTGGCTGATAGCTCAAATTTATTACCATTATCCACCAGTGTGCTGCTTATAACGTGGTCCTTAGACAGGCAGCATGAGAAACCACTAGGAGCTTATTCCAAATGAAAACCTAAAGCCCCCCACTCCTGGACCCACTGAATCAGAATCTCGGCAACTATAGCTAAGAATGTATTTTAACACAGATTTCTCCAGGTGGCAATTATGCACGCTAAAGTTTGGAAAATATTCATCTAGCTAATCTTGATAGCAGTGGAATTTTTTAGTTTAAAGACAATGAAACAAACACATCAAAATAAATATGTGAAAATTTCCTGTTCTATTTGTGTCCCTCTCTGAATTAGTTAATAATCTGTCCCATCAAGAACAGGGATTGTCCCCATTTCTAGGGGAAACAGATAGCGAAAACATGAATTTCACTGTGAAGTGCAGCTGGGATTTCAGTGCTGAAACCTTTGAGGGGCTGTCGGAAGACCCCAAGGGCTTTGTTTCCCAGTTGCTGGTCAAAGAGAAGAGGTGCAAATTGAGCGCCTCCCAGTGCCTGAAACCCTAGTGGCTGAGAATTTGCCGGTCAAAGCTTCCAAATCCAAAGTTTATCTCAAATCCCAACTACTGCTACAGAAATATACATCTCAGGAAGTGATGTCCCTTTTGATGCCCCTCCCTCAATTATGAATCAAGGATCTATTAAGTCTGGAAACCGAGATGCAATGTGAGAGAAGAATACAATCATGTTCCACTTTTGAAGAGAGACACAGAATGGCACATCGCATGTTTTAGTAGGGGCATACCACTTGCAATGTTGCCATTCAGCTGACTTACAAAATCATAAAGAAGTCGTACTTTATTATTCAAAAGGAAAAAATCCTTTCCATTTCCTCAATTCTAACCTGATGGTTTGTGCTGCACCAATGACCTCTCCCCCTCCGGGCAGTAGTTTTATTCTAAGTAGTTACTTTCAGTTGTTAATTAGCCAAGCAACAGTTTCCTTGCCTTCAGGGCTTTAGCCCAAATAAAGACTTGTTTTTGATGTAGGAGGGCGACTCATGCTGCAGCTGTAGTTCTCAAGTTGACTTTCCTGGTCAGGAACTCAGACATTCAGTACCAGCACGCCTAGGCCTGCTTCAAGCCGGCCCACAAACTGACGGCAGGCAGAGGTAGCTGCTGTAAGCATCCCCCCGAGAGGAACAGGGACTTTGTAAAAATGCTTGACTGTGAAGCATCAGTCACCCCTTTGAAAATGGTTTTTTTGAGGGCAGCCTGCTAAAGGTGCTACTGAGGATATCTTATATTTCTATTAATCGGGTGACTCTCGGCCTCTCTGGGACTTCAGGTCCTTGGGAAACGCTCTGAATCTTGTCCCCAGAGAAATGTAGTGAGTTCCCCTGATCTACAGCAGTACGATGGACAGAAACATAATATGAACCAGATACATAATTTCAAATTTTCTAATTGCTCCTTCAAAAACAAAAACCTGGTAAAATAAATGTTAGTAATTTACTTGACACAAAAAATCAAAAGCATTATTGCAATATGTAATCAGCATAAAAATTATTCATAAGTTACTTTATATTCTGTTTTTTCATACTAAGTCTCTAAAATCTGGTGTATGGTTCATACTAAAAATATATTTCAATTCACATGTTAGGTTTTTATCAGACATAATTTATATGTAGACTGCATACAATTCACTGCGGAAAAAATACACAAGTTGCTTGAAATATCTTAAATATTTTCTAATAATTGAATTAAGTACCCAGTTCTACATTTAATTAAAATAAAATTAGAAATTCAAGAAACAAAAAGAAGACAGAGAAGAATGGAGAAGAAGAAGGAGGAGGAGGAGGAGGGGAGGAAGGGAGGAAGGAAGGAAGGAAAGGGAGGGAAAGGAAATAATAAGCCCACCCATGCATGGCTAAGCCTCTGGGACACGGGCAAAGGGCCCTAGCCCTAGTACAGATTCCAGTGCTATTTTTCATTGCCACATGAGCTTCGGGGCCATAAATTCCGCCATAGTGCAAACAACTTAACAATAAAGCAAAGATACTAGAGCTCTGATCTCGCCGATTATGTATTAGGGGATTTAAAAGGGGATTTCAAAAAATACAAGTGGGCAAAAGTTTCCAACATACCAAGAATCACACAGAATAATAGCATAACCCTGAAAGTAAAATTCACCACAAATAAAAATCATGATATAAGTACTCAAATTTCCAAAATGATAATATAAGAATATCTTGCTTGTAATTCCCCTAAAAGGTAAGATAAGTACTGCTTATATATCAATATCAATATGATTTAGCCATTTTACCAACATTCTAAAATCATTTTCAATAAAATCATGAAATAAATTTGAACTTTAATTATTTAATATGACTGAGAAAGACAACAAAAAATATGTCGTATTCACAGAAATTAAAAGCAGAAAAATCTAAGGTCAAAAATAAAATATGTGCAGAATAATATCAGCTTTTCTCACTGCGATGAGAAATCCACAATCTACGTAAATCTGTATTAAAAATTACTAAATTATCATTCTAATCTTTCTAACTTTAAATACACTCTAATTATTAAATATTTGCCTGGGACTACAAGCAATAAAATATAATGTAAAATGCTAATATTATTGAGCCACCATTCACCTGGTATTTTGCTTATTAGCATAGTGTTAAGATTTATTCTCTTAGCAATCAAGGACACATATTTTAAAGATAATTAAGCTAAAAGTATTCTCACCAATGGAAAAGTTTTAATACTTGTTCTCCACCTCCCTCCTCACCCCCAGCCTCTATCAATGATCAGAACTAATTGAGAGACAGCAGATCGGTTTTTGTGGCACTGATACCATCAGGGGTTAAGTACTGATCTGTGGACCTACTGAGATAGTAGCTGCAAATAAAACACTGAGAGATAAATCACTGAGCGTATACACACTGAGAGTGTACAGCAAGAAAGCCTGGCCCATACTTATTTTAAGTTCCATGTTATGTCAGAAATGAATCCTTTTTTCAATACATTGCATTTATTCCATCTTATAAAGTCAGGTCCATAATGAATGGTTTAGTATTTCCTAGGACCTGAATACTTTATTTGCACACTCTATATTAAACTAGTAACAGAAACAGTCATATCAAAAAAAAAAAAAAGTAGACAAAAATTCTTTGTATTCAATGCTATTAAAATAAAATTAAAATGTCAATTATGAAATAACTGATTTCTAAGTTGCCTCTAAGCTCCTTGAAAGCTATGGTAATGTCTTACTCTGTTTAATTTATGTATAACCCTTCATTGGTTCCAAACTGAATGTGCAATTGGTGTTTATTTATATATCTAACACAACACTGAGTTTTAGTGTTTTAGTATTTTTATCCCTCTATTAAGTATGAACTAGATATTTAATTTATAGCAAACATCTGGAGTTGCTACACATGGCGAGTTTAAATTATCTAAATTTTGGGGAGGTGTGTTTATAAATTTCCATATTTGATAAGAATATAAAATACAAAGGTCCTACATGTAACACTTTCTGAATTTCTCAAAATCAGTTTGTAAAGAAAAGCTTGGGTGAATCATTTCAAAATTCTGTCAGCCTAGATACACAGAAACAACAGGCAGGGCTTGCTTAAAGCAAATTAAAACTTCTAACAAAAAGCTATATGCCAGGGGCATGATACTCATGATGACCTACCCAGTTATAGCACCATGTGAGGCTACTTTCCACAGAATCCCATTTTTTGTCCACAATACTAGGAATACAACAGTAAGCAAAACATGTGAAAAAATGAAAGTATACATGGTAAGACCAATCTTAACAATAATTGTCCTCCTTATGGATCAAAAGGTCATTTCTCAAACTTATACTAATAAATAAACTAAGTCTAGATTAATTTCAAAAAAGAAATTAAGAAAGAAAGAAAAGCTAAGACAAATCTTTCCAAATCAACTAAATGCTTCTCAGAAAATACCATGTCTGATTTCACGGTATATTTTCTTGTAAAGTAGAAATTTGTAAGGTTAAGTTTTAATGGTGGAAGAAAATAAAGTATTAGGGGAAAATATAAGATAGGCAAGAACAACAGTACTTCTCTGAGCCTTGAAGAAAATAATCAACTTGCCTAATAGGTACAGGTGATGAGGCAGCACTTAGCACACATTGACTTTTTCCCTCTTAGTGCTGCTATGAGTTTTCTGCTCTTTTATTCCACTTTTCTAAAATGATGTGTATATACAAGGTCTGTTCCGACGGTATCAGCCACGTAATATGAAAAATAGAGATATTTATTGAAGAAGGAATATTGTACATAGGACAATGACATCTCAGTCCCCTTCAAAGTAGGCACCTTGGGACCTCACACAGTTCTTCCAATAGCCATCAGCTGTCCCATCATATTTTCCTGAATCTCAGTGATAGTCTGAAATCTCTTCCCTTTCAAAGATGATTTTAGTTTTGGGAAAAGCCAGAAGTTACATGGTGCCAAATATGGGCTGTAGCGGGGCTGAGTAACCTGGGTGTTTTGATGTTTCACCAAAAACTCTGCAGGAGGTAAGATGCATGAGCAGGCATGTTGTCGTGACGAAGCTGCCAATCACCAATTGCCCATGGCTGCAGCCCTCTGAATCATCCAAAAAGCTTCCCCAGAAGAATGATCAAGCTTAACGCAAAATTTGATGGAGATTCGTAGCTCTACTCACTCAGTCATTTTGAATGCAAGGGCCACACAGTACATGCTCACTCAACAGCATCTACCGCCCCCACTGACTAGTACAGTGTAGCCGTCATTGTTCATGCATGTGCATTCCAGTCAACCCTCCTTGGTTGCCACATTACACTGATGTCAGCAAAGCATTCTCACTATATTAACAATAGCCGGACTTTTTCTGGACAGACTACATGTATGAAATATATATTATATAAGATATATATATGAGATCTATATATGAAATATATATATTTCAGACTAAAATTATACTCCAGGACAATATGTTAGAAATGCAGTGTATTTTAGAAGAGTTACTAGGAAGGGATATACTTATTTCAGAACCACCTATGACTACTACTCGGAAAACAGTTCCGTTACCCTGGAAGCCAAGAAACAAGTAATACAATTAGGTCATTTAGTGTTCAGGCGGAATACAACTTTGTCCATGTGTGTATTTTTCAGTGAATTATATATGAAATGAATAATGTTGTATTAGGTTACATGGCTCTATCCTATTTTAGTTCCAGATACGCTTCTACAGATGAGTATAGGTTGCAACATGCATTCTAGTATTAAACATTCCTGATATTCACCATTATTTTCATCAAAGCACAGTTTGTGCCTAAACTTCTTCCTCAGGAATTAGTCAAATAAACAAATGTATATTATCTTAGGGCACTAATTACACAGACACATATGAGATATTAAAATGCACTGAACTATTAATTACCACTTTATTTTGACTTTTACTTTATGGTAAAGTGGTAGTCAAATGTTTAAATAAACACCATGTTTGATATTTCTTTAGTTATTAAGACCTCATGGTCTTAAAAGCATAACAAAAACATAGCAATGATAATCCACTCACTTATCAAATTCCAGAATGAAATAATGAGATATTATTTCTCTGGAGGGTTTAAAAATTAGTATTTCATTTATGTGATTTGACTCTCTCACTCTCTCATTATTTTAAACATCTTACTGAAGCCACCAGTTCCAGACATGTTTATTTCTATCTTTGGCATTAAGTCAAATCCTGTCCCTAGGAAACCAGAAATCTTCTTAATGATCTTCAACACACGAATCAATGACAACAGCCCCATAACATCAGTATTATTATAACCCCCTTTTAAGGAAGAAGAAATGTATTAAAAACTAAATAATCTCTCAAGGTTAACATGGTTAGGAATGAGAGACATAAGAATCAAATGTAGGTCAATTCCATCCCTTTAACCACTACATAACAGTGTCTCTGTTTAATACATTATGTGATAATTATTTGTTTATAGGTCTATATCCACCACTACTTCATAAACCCCTCAAGAGCATAAACCCCTCAAGAACTACACCAAATTCATTCTTTTCTTGCGAGGTAGCCCAATAGTGCTTTAACAATGTTTTATTCTTTGAGGAGTAAAGGCCCAGTCTCTGAGAGGACATTTTCTGTCCATACACTATCCCCTGACAGAAGTGACCTTTTTCCTCTTTATCTTACCCATGTCCTCCACAGCAGCCTCACATCTTAGAATCTGTGTGACCTGAGCTGGTCCTCTGCACCCTTGGTCCCTCACTCTACCTCCCGATGCAGACTTACCCTCAGCCTTTTGACTGCGCCAAGAGTCAGCATCTTCTCACATTCTTTGTCCCACCACAATCCAGCCTTAGCCAAAGGTTCATTGGAATGAGTTGTACACTATTCCCAACATTACAAAAGAATCACTCTGTCCTTATCCCAGTTAGGCTTCAATGTCTATGATATTTATGTGTTGATTTGTTCTGATTGAGTATCTTAGAAAGTTTTGTTCAGTGAAACTCTGCAGATGGTTTTGCTTAAAGCTTCCCTGCTTCTCTTCACTCTATTTCTCAAAGGTCAGTTGAATGATCATACATCCCAGAAGTTTGAAAGCCACCAAAGCAAGTTTAGTCAGAACCCTGGACACCAACCCCAAATGGAAGCCAATTTACTAGCTTCAGTTGTTTTCTCCTTCCTATAAAATACTTAAGCTTTAGGTTAATAGCAAATTTTGCATTTCAGTCTGCTCATCAAATGTAAGAAAATAGCTATCACCATTTTCTAAAATATTAGAACAAGCTTAAAGTTAAAAGGGAAAGCTTTTAGTTCTACTTTGTAAGCTGTATGGCTAGGAACATGTACATTATATTATTCATTTAGACTTGTTTCTAACATAGCTCTGGGATATTTATCATTCCATACTCTCATATGTACTCTTTTGTTTTATTTTCCAAAGTAACAGAGCACCACTATATGTAATGAATGTCTTACCAGACTCTGAAACACATTTCTTAAATATGATTAAGTAAACATAATTTCCTCATAATAAGGATTTCTAAAATTTATCATCCTCTAGTGACTCATTTTTATTTCTACATTAAATGTGAAGACTTTATTCTAAGAAACAACCAGTACATATTCTTTACTCATTTACTTATTATAGTCATGCCTTATGCCACAGAGGTTAAGGATTCTAACATTGGCAATCTATATAATTAGATGTGGGAAAGTCTTCTAAACACAAGTTATGATATGAAGAGCACATTATTGATAAACATATCTTCTCTCGAGCTCTTCAATGACAACTTCTCACCTTTCTTACATCTTTTTCTCTTCTACTTTTCTTAAGCAATAGATACTTCACTTAGATTGCCAGCCTCATTATTTACTAACTGTATGATCTTGAGCAAGTTATTTAACGTCTCTGTGTCTTAATATTTTTATAACTGGAAAACAGGACAAAGGAAGAAGCACTAACCTATACATAGATTATAAAAAATAATACTTGTGCTACATAAACTGTTGATTTGAAGCCTTTAATTAATACTACTTATTATGTGATCAACAGTGCACCGCCTCTGGATCTAAAAAGATTAAACTCTGATGTGTTGCTCCATTTCAACGAGCATATGGTGCAATACATTGTTGATCTTTTTGTTTTGTGTTATCTCTGCAGCTAAATATCATCCTTCTCATACTGAAACTAATACAATTGTCTTCTGACAAGTTTACCCTAGGCTTTTATTTTTTCGTCCAAAACTTCACGTATTCTAAGATCATATCAACATGCCTTAAAAATTATATCAATCCATATCCTCCCCTAGCTAACACTTCTAACTAAATTGCTAAGAGATATGAGAGTAGAAAAAGGGATGCTCATCTTTTTACTAATGCAGTATTTTGTGGTATGAATAAATATGGAATATGTTCAAGAAGCAGTTCTCTGTGATATTCATTCTCTCCCTGAAATTACCCTGGGCTTTGCCACACTCATTTACCTTTCCCCATACAATCTACCTTGCCAAGAAAACCGTTCCGCATCTTTACAAATACCCGCGTTCTACCAATCAGTTATATTCAGAGAGAAGGCAGTCCTATTCACTTACCTCTGTGGTCCTTTACACACTACCCCAAAGGTGGAAAATTAAACAGGTTGGCAGCTTTTATCATCACAATTGGGCTACATATGTTTAATAATTGATGCCTCAGGGGAAGGTGTATAAATAATCAGGCAGGCGGACTAAGAACTCTCTGCTCTACTTTTTTCCTCTGGTCCTAAAGGATGTGACCTTTTGAATGGGGGGGGTATGATTTAAGACTTAGGTTTATACTTACAGCTTGAAATATGATACCGACCTACATTGTACTTTGATTTTAAAATATTGAGGCCAAAAACAAATCAGATAATTCAGTTTTCAACAGGACCAAACCCAGCTTTATTTTGAATCATTATGCATTAGTTCACTGACAAATTCCTACAACATGTGATTAGGAGAGGATCCATATATTCTGTATACAGTGGTCAAGATATTATTTTAACAATGATATTTAAGTGTTACTCCATAATTGCACCTTTACCTATTATTGCAATCATGTGGTATGGCCAGGATTGACCAAATTTGACATAAATTTCTCCATCTTTTAAGGTTCAATATAAGTCCGACATGATGACTCTCACAGTGAAGGGGTCATCCATTTTCACTAACATCTCTGGCAGTAGCATATTAAGT
Organism: Mormoops blainvillei; assembly: GCA_004026545.1. Classification (NCBI taxonomy): domain Eukaryota; kingdom Metazoa; phylum Chordata; class Mammalia; order Chiroptera; family Mormoopidae; genus Mormoops; species Mormoops blainvillei. The sequence continues at coordinate 4,393 of PVJD01012968.1, read as the reverse complement.
CAAAAACATTACTCTTTTCTTGGCTCAATATATTTCCTGATTATGCATAAATCATACTTGTCATTTCAACTAGTCACCTGAGTTCATTAACAAAGTAAATAAATAAATAAATAAATAAATGTTTGTTTGTTTTAATGCAGCCTTTACTAAATATTAGGTTTTTGGGTCCTCATGGTACTATCAATTTTTTAAAATTTTCTCAGGGGTGAAAATGGATGCAAATTACTCAGAAGGGCCATTAATGTCCTTGCTTCCCACAACCACATGATGCCAGCTTAGACATCACTAACAATGTTTTCTTGTCCATTATTTTTAATTCCTAGTTCATGGTGCTCTTTCCCACCATGTTCTTAGGAAGCTTAATACCAGCTTTATCTATTGCCAAGGAGCCCTTAATAGTCCAGTGCTTTTAATTTGATTACTCCTTTACATTTAATTCTGTTGCAAAAGATGTGATAGAGTTGTTCAGAAAAACAAATGATGATTCTAGAACATCATTCTCTGCAAGGCATATACTTCTTTCTTTTAAAAAAAAAAGTATTCATTTATTTTAGAGAGAGGGGACGGGAGGGAGAAAGAGAGGGAGGAAAACATCTATGTGAGAGAAACATCGATAGGTTGCTTCTCGCGCATCCCTAACAGGGGACCTGGCCTGCAGCCCAGGCAAGTGCCCTGATGGGGAATCAAACAGGTGACCTTTCGGTTTTGCGAGGCATGTATTTCCATTGGCTTGAAGTCAGTTGTCTCCAAACTCAAGGTGAATTCCATTCCATTTACTATCATACCCAAAAAAGTAAGGGTCAAATTCTATTCCTACGATTGACTATGAGGCCATGTGTTTGAGGTCATCTGTCAGCACCTATTTTTGTAGCAATAATGTCTCCAAAGGTACCTTGCACTATATAAACCCTATGTCTTGCTCTGACATAACCTAACATGCCCAAATTCCTTACTATAAACACAAGAGTAGGATTTTGGGCCATTTAAATATATGTATATACATTTAATCTCTCCAACTAAAGTATGAGATCTTTCAACACATAGGTTATGTCTAATAATATTTATCCCCTTCAGTGCCTAGATAGGTATCTTTTTCCGGCTAAGTGTTTGTTTTGTCTCCAAGGTAGAGGCAGCAAAGGCCTTCTTCTCTAAACCCAGACTAATTTTTCAGCCACCTACCTAATAACTCCACTCAGATGAATTATGAGCCTCTTAAATCTAACAGCCAATATCAAACTCTGGTTTCACAAGGCCCATCTTTCCTTTTACTCCCAAACAATTCCTCTCACCACAGGCTCGTCCAATTTTATTTAAATGACCACAGCACTTTTACATTGCTTAGGCCAGAGATCTGAATCTCATCCTGATTCTCCACTCCTTTATCTTTCAGGTCCAATCTATTAATATTATTAAGATATGTTTATTCTCTCTATTAATGTATATCAACTCCATGCATTTCCTGCCATCTCCCTTTTCATCCTCCTAAATTCTAACCTCTTTCCTTTCTCCCATCGGATTACTGCAATAAGCTAACTAGTTATCGGTCCTCATGCTTCTCCTCTTATTTCTCTCCAAACTAGTTGCCAAACAATATCCACAATTTTTTTTCAATGTAAACCTAATTGTCATTTCCCTCTCATGACTCTCCTCTACTGTTTACAGTCTTCAGCAGCTTCCCACAGTACTTCAGATAAATTCCAAAGTTTTACCAGAACCTAGAAAACTCTGTGTTAGCTGCTTCTTTCCTAACTTTCCATAGTTATCTCTTATAATTCTCCCCTTCATCCATTTAGATAAATCCAATAGGACCTTAATTCCTTGGACACGCTGAGTTCTTTTTAGACATCTCCACAATTAGAGGGTGTTTTACTTTTTAAAATACTAGTAAAGAACACTGAGTCTTCCACCCTGACTTGATAATCTAGGTCATAAGCGATTAGGATAAACACGAGATAAAAGGCTTTAGGATCAAAAGGGTTAAAAACAAATGCCAACGCAACTTTACAATAGTGAATGTCCACAATTCTAACTGGAATGCTAAGAGTATGTCTCCATGTCAGTGATTTTCAAATGTCTGATTATCAAATCCTCATATTTATATGAGGTTGATATTTGTTATATGATCAAACATATTTCTATAATCTTAGTACTTATTGATTAGTATATATTATATCTAAATAAAACAGAAACATCTTATTTGGAATAGTAACAATCTTTCCCTTTTGTTTTAATAAGCAATATATACTTTTGAATATGGCAGAATTTTCCTCTGGTTTAGAAGTCCAAAAGAAAAAAGAAAATATTGCAATAATGAATTGACACTATTCCAGAATAAACCAACCTTCATATTAATGGATGTAGCATTTGATGCTTAGAAGCCAACCATTTACTATTAAAAGTAAATATAAGGTAACAATTTGTAAGGAAGCAAAATTAAAAAGATACACTTCTCTTTTTATTGCCAGAATCAAATAGTAGGAGAGAGCTAGCTCCCAAGCGCTGCCGTTCAGTATTTCAGTACCTCATCATTGAAAATGCTATCTAGCCATTTCATGTTACTTGTAGATAATGCTTAAAAATCTGGCCAAGGGCCAGTTTTAGAACAACCACAAAAGTACAAAAGTGCTCTGGCCTGGACAACTGTGCTGAGATCACGTAACAACTTACACCAAGGAAACTAAATACAGCCACAGATTTCCAATAAAAATGCAACACTGCAAGCCATCACCATATCCAGCTTCCTGAAGAGCATACTAATAAATAATGAAACAGAGAAATGCATCAGGCAAACAGGTCTGGAAGTCTGCAGATATTCAGTCAGGATATGTTTTTATGTGATATCAAGCAGTTATTGAGGTAAACTCTTCATATTTAATAGTCTGCTGAGACAGGTAAGAAAAAATACCATTAACACAGGATGCTAATGTAGTCCACTAAAAGTGCTAAAATATAAAGTAATCATTATGCCAAATACTGTGCTTGGCGCTAAAAATATGACAAATAAGGTGAAAACCCACTTCTTTTAAAGCTCCCTGTCTTAAAAAAAAAATTCATAAACAAATTAAAGCTAATATAAAAATTGATATAAAAGAGAAATACCAAGTAAATAGGAAAGGAATTCTACCCACAGGTCAACTACCAGTAGAGAAGATAGGCTGCATGCAAGGGGTGAGGAGGGGAATCTGGGAGGATGCTGTCAAAAGGACTTCAAGAGAAATTAACAGTTGAACATATTTTGGAGGGAAAAGGAGTTAACCAAGAAGCAAGGGGCCTTTTCTTAGCAAAGTGATGCACTCTACTGAGAACTAGATATAATGAGCATATTTAGTTATCTAAGAATTGGCATCTAATCAGTCATAAAAACTAATAATAAAAAATAACAACTTGCTCATTGAGAGTTTACTGTTTACTATACCTAGATAATTGTATTTAATACTATGAGGTACATATAATTATTTTTCCATGCTACAGAGGAAAGACCCCATGTTCAAAAATCAGAGACAGGATCTGATCCTGAATAGTCATTTAAAAAGTATCAATTTATTATAGAAGTCCGTTTAGAGTTTAAAAATAAAATAATAAAAATGAATAATGGGCAGTATAGAATTACCAACAGATTTGATACTGCAGAATATAAGATCAGTGAACTTGATAGTGATGAAAACTATTCATAATGAAAGAGAAAGAAAAAGTAAACAGAAGCATTAGTGATGTAATAATCACTAATAACCTATAATAATAACCTATAGTTATAAAAACCAGATCAGTGATTTCCAGGGGTGAGAGAAGATTGTGTTAATGATTATACAACTGAATACAAACTCATCATAATGTACACTTAAAATTGGTAAATATTATTTGCAAATTACACTTCAATAAAGATGATTAAAGAAAAACTAATTTGTGGGTAACTCATTATTTGGCTTAAAAAAACACCATGACATATCTCATGGAAATCAAAATTGAAATTTATGTAATCTAAATAGTAAGATTTAAGTAACATTAAGGGCAATAGAAACCTGTCTCTCTAAATTTCACTTTCCAATATATGTGCAAGTTAACTTCTCTGGTTGCCTTTAGTATATCAAAGTCTTCTGGAGTTAGTATAGCACTCTTTACTAACCTCTAAGCCTTCCAAGTTTCTAGGACAAGACTGTACACATAGTGATTGTGTTCTGAATGTTAACTATTGCCAATCATTTAAGCAGTCTATTACAAAAATAATTTAAGATTTCCATAAACCTAGGCTTTTTTTTTTTCCATTACAAATTCCACATAAATCTTAAGCACAGGAACTCAAAGAAAAAGCATTCTATTACTGGAAATCATCCCTGATCATAACATAGTATAAGAATTAGGTACTTCATTAAATTTTTTAAGCTGTAGCTCCTAT
>PVJD01012967.1:0-36786 GCA_004026545.1 Mormoops blainvillei | reverse complement strand
ATGGAAACATACAAAGAGTGATTACATATATCGACATGATAATAAAATCTTCTGCTTTTTCATGTATCAGTACCAACAGCCTCAGAATCAGAGTTGAATTTTATAAAAATCCAATAAACACATAATATATATTCTTGTACAAATAATTCCAGAAAATAGAAAATAAATTAAAATTATGAAAATGTCCAAAAACATTTTAAGAACTCTATTGAGATATATTTTGCATATTATTAAGTGTTGGTAATTATTTAGAGTAGCAGGAAACATCATGTACTGCTAGTGGGAAGACAAACTGATGTTCATTCTGGAGAGCAAACTTATAGTACTTAGTTGAATTTAATAATTTTGTATGTTAATACCTATAGTCTTCCTGCGTTTTTATTTCTGAAAACTTATATAGGTTCAAAAAAACCAAATGAGATATCTCTTCTATTTTTTTTTTATTTTTTAAACCTTTCATTCTATTTATTTATTTTTAAAGTTTTTATTAAATTTATTGGGTGACATTGGTTAACAGATCATATAGGCCTCAAGTGTACATTTCTATGATACAAGATTTGAAAAAAATGATGTATAAAAATTTTTTAAAAACCCATCTGTATGTTATACTGTGTGTCTACTACCAAAAGTCAAGCCATCTTCTGTCACGACTAACATAGTTGTTTCTTTGTAAAGTAAAAAAATCTACTGCTGGTTTCAGTTAAAATGCTTTGTTAAAAACACACATATTAAGAACCAACCCAAGGGCATTATGATTTAGTAGGTTTGGGTTGGGGCCCAGGCATGGGTATTTTATAAAATCTTAACACAAGTTTCTGACATTTTACTCCTAGTTAAGATCTACTGATGTAGTGGAATTAGCATATACCCAAGGGCATCTTCTTCTAGGAGTTTAATTAAATAACTTCCAAAGTCCACCATGGACTAAATGGAAAGACTGAAGTAAAAAAAAAAAAAAAGAAAAGAAAGGGACAAAGAACACAGGAGGTCAGGTAAAGCACTCATCTCCAGGTTCCCCTTAATCTTAACAGTGTCTATTTATTAGAGTCGAAGAGTCCAGGAAATTCAACCCATAATGTTAGTATAAAGCATTTAGGAACACAGTAAGCATTTATCAATGCTTTGAGAGAATTTATTCCAAACATATTGAAACCTACTTCACATGAAGTTGGTTTTCTCTCAGGATTTTTGTTGTTAAAAAAAAATTGTGTGGTGGGTACACAATGCAATATAAAGATCATGTATCATAGAAATGTATACTTGAAACGTACATGATCTTATTAATTGATGTCACGCCAACAAATTTAATTAAAAATAATAAAATCACTTCATAATCCATTGGGTATACTTACGTTGGAGAAATACAAAAACCATGAGATGTTTATTTCTCCCACCAGTTTCAAAAATTCTGTGCCCAAAGAATTATCAGTAACGCTAAATTCTTTTCTAGAAGTCAATGTCAGGATATAACCTCTGGGTGCTAGAATTCACTAGGTTTTGACTGAGAGTGAGAAAATGAGAGACCCTGTACAAGTCTGAGGTTAAAACTACTCCCCACTCCAACTTGCAGGTAACCTAGAAAGAAGTACGTTAGGCTGATCTTCATAACCTGTTTTCTGGCTGTTGTGATTTGAACCACATAATTCTTGTCTCTCGCCACCGCCTACCTCCCATGCCAAACGGATCAATCAATAAATAATCCATGTTCTTGTTTATGCTTAAAATCTTTCAACTGGGATAAAATCTTACTTCCCAAATTGTAACACTGAAGTATAAAAAGGGAATCAGTCAAAAGCTTAATAGAATGATTATGATTTTTTTCACCTTGGAAAGACAGAAGGAAGTGAAGAAAAGACATGAAAAGGAAGCTAACAGTGGAGAGTAGATTGGTAAGAGAACAAGAAGGGGAGAAAGAAGAGTATATATTCATTTCTGACTTCAAGTATATCTACAGTGTCTACTTCAAAGTCTCTCTTGGGCAAAGACAAATATGCAGCTAGGTAATAGTTGTAAACTTGATTTATGTAAATATAAGTAACTGCCTCACATGACTTATGCAGAGTTTTTCAACCCAGGAGATTTTATATGAAGGTTATTTGAAGAATTTGTATTGAGGTATTGCTTCATTTTAAAATTCTAACTACGTGACTCATGATATTTCTTACACAGTACCCTTTAAGGTTCTGTAAGTGTATCTGGTTAAACTGAATACTTTCTTTTATAGCTATGTTGCATAACAGAAGAGCTTCACTCTAACCTAAGTTTTTCCTATGAGTTTTGTGATGAAGCAAAATAAAAGTAGAATAATACCAAAGAAAAACTAGTTAAAAAATTAAAACTCTTTTCAGTCAATAGTTCCTCTGTTTAGAGGATTTCTACTCCATACAAATTTAGTTTCAGCCCGAGGTGATAAGAGAAAATAACATTTGACACTGTAACAAGAAACCTGTCTGAAAGATTATTTTTATTTGAAAGCTGGAAAATTGATAAAAGGAACTGAACAATGGTGGAAAATTGGGCGACAGCAGCAATAATGTTCTGGTGGCATCTTGCCCTCTGAGCATTGAGCAAACAGTATAACTCAATGTCCTCCACATTTCCTGGCTTACTATATTCAAGAAAAGTGGAAACATAAGCATTATCTTTTAGCAATGGTACAAGAATGGTGTGCTTATAAGCAGAATGCTAATTAGACAGGAATGGTGTAGATAGTGGAATGCACTGAGGACTTCAAGTTGCACAGCCTGCGTTTGAATTCTGGTTTTAGTACTTACTACTACCATGACCTTGGGATAACTAATTTATGTCCCATTTTCTTTATCTTTAAAACCAGAATATTAATACCAACTTTGCAGAGTTTTAAGACTTAGAAATAGTATATGTAAAGGATGTTATACTCTACATGTATACTCAGTAAATGGTAGTGATTATTGTTACCTATCCCAGTTCCAAAGAGAGTTTACTTAGGAAGAACTTAAAAACAAACCTATATTGTAGTGAATGTTCTGATAAAGAAAAACTCTTGCCAATGAATTTTTCTACCTGACTTCAAATTAAATTGCTTTATTATTTTTAAAAGTTCAACTCTCACTGCTCTACAAATAAAATTAAGTTTTAAGTCTTAAATAACTATAAAACTGACTTATGGCATAGGTCAATGTTTGAGAACACCATGAGTAAACTAATGTGGAATAATTTTAAAATTGGAGTTCCTGTGGCTACAGTGTAGTTCTCTACTTTGTTGAGGTATTTTTTCCATAGCTGTGCTAAAAGTGGAAATCTGTAAATGCCAAAGTAGACCACATTACAAAAGTTTCTTAAGAAGCATCTCTTCATAAATCAATCAATATCCAAAAACAAGATAAAATCAATTTATAAAGTTTCTCTAAGGCAAATAAATGCTATATCTAAATTTTATTTGAAACAGAATAAGCAAGATTAATTTATGAAATTTAGTGTTCCATAGTTACATCTTTTCACCACTGGGTTAATATTTTGCAAAAAAAAAGGTTTTTATGGAGTAATACTTGTTACTAACCTGGATGTTGAATTTATGACATTAAAGCAATTTAAAACTTATTTATTTAAGATATAAATATGATTGCTAAAGATAACTACAAAATTCATACAAAAGAAATCATATATACTTTAAAAATACTCAGGCCACTATAGAAGAGAAGGTGGAATATGGAAGGAAATCATGCACAATATTGCCTTCTTCTCAAGAGTTTAAAACATTGAAAACCTCTCAATTCTATGTTAAAAGTTAGGATAGTAAATTATTTTACATGAAATCTGGAATCTGGGAGAGATTCCTGAAAGCGCATTAAAAGATCCTATGAATCCTGGCATTTTGGGTTTAATATTATCTCTATCATATTTAGACTCAAAGTATTTGTTTCTGTCACTGGATGATATAAGAACTGAGGACATATTTATCTGATAGTTAGAATGGAAATGTCTCAAATCGGATTAGAGAAGTTCTATATTCCTGGTGTGTGGTTTCCATTCTGGATTCCCAGTGGCAGCCTGGGCTGCCCATTTTCCTGCATCCCTTCTGGCATAAAAAAAAAGTATGAGCTGAGTACATATTCTCTTTAGAATAGGGCAGGAGAGACCTAAGAGCTACCTGTCAACTGGGAAAGTAATTACCTAAAATAACCTGTGCGAGACAGAATGTTGATCCTCAAAATGCCTGCCCCCTGGTATATATGACCCATATAATTACCTTCTCTTGAGTGTGGGTAGGACCGGTGAATATGATTATTCCATTGATTAGTATACTTATCAATTGATTTTAGGTAAACAAAAGAAAGCTAATTTTGGGTGTCTCCGATGATTCAGAGGAAGCTTTAAAAAAAAGGTGAAGTGTAAAAATGTCTGGTCCCACTGTTCTGAAAATCCAGCCTCTGTGATTTCAAAAGCTAGAAACAAATGGAATATACCAACAATCATGTGAGCTTGGAAAAGGAACCTGAGCATCAGATGAAACCCCAGCTCTGGTCAACACTCTGTTTTCAGTCTGGTGAGGTCCTGAACAAGGAGCCAGACATTCAATGCCTAGTGTCCTACTCATGGAAACTGTAAGATAATAAATTAGTGTTATTTTGAATTACTAAGTTTGTGGTAATTTGCTATCAAGCAAGAGAAGACTCATACATAACCTAAGTATGCTTTGTCAAAAAAAGCATGCTCAGTTGAAATAGAAAAAAATGTAATGGAATAAAATGGCATCCACAAAAATGAAGTGAAGACAAAAAAGGAAAATGAGTGATCAAAGTAAAGTGGTCAGAAATGTCAAGAAGAGGACAAATTGAGAAGCAGAGTGGAAGATAAACAGAAAAAGACCAAATAAGGATCGGGATTTGTTCTTGTCTACTCTGTCAAAGTGATATGAATAGTTCTGGTTCTGGGTTACAGACTTTAAAAAATACTTTTTTCTTTAAGTATTTGATAGTTGAATACTGTTTCTATTCCTGTTTTTCAAAACAATGACTAAAGTCATAGGGTGAATATGGGACCTAAACAGACTATGTATAAGAGAAAAAGTAGTGAAAGACATTTGGTATTTATTGAGAAGGAAAAAACAATGCAGAAAATGATGAGGTGTACACTACAGAAAATTTGAATAACCTTAGAATGTGTCATCAAATTTGCAGCAATTTCTTATAAGGAATATGATGACATATTCCTTACAAGATGATATATTTGGATGTTTTTATAAATAGTTTAATTTTTTAAGTAGTTTGCCTAGTCCCTAGTGCTTTCTTAAGTCTGAGATTCTTTTTGCCATAAGATATACCTAACTGATGCCTACTACATACTAGCCAGTATTCTGGAGCATTGTTTGCCCTAAATTACTGCCTTGTAATTACTATTGTGATGCCCAGGTAATTTATCTTGACTTTATTCATTACTAAGTGCATGCCTGGAGCACAAAATTATATTGTCATATACTCATGATGTTATATTTTATTCAACAAAGTAAAATATCCCTCAACTTTTTAAACTGTTTCTCCAGTACCTTCCATGACTTAGAGGATACATATCCATTCAATTTTTCCCTGTTGGGAAAATAGCTGTGTCTGACTAATAAGTGAGACCAAACATTTTAATTATAGCCCTTTAAATTAATACTCTTATCTCCATTTGCAACACATCTATTTCAATTGTGTGAAATTTTAGTAAACTGAGGACAATGATCAGGATCCCAATAGCTTGCTAATTTCAGAGTGTAGTGAAATTATGGGTCGTAGATAAATAGTATTAGAATAATTTGTGGAAAACTTGTTATAGATACAAGTTTTATACCTAAGCCTTTTATTCTTTGACCTTGGATGCAAGAAAGTACATTTAAAACAGACTCCTCAGGTTATTGTTTAAATTTATTTTTTACTTAATATATTGGGGTCACATTGCTTAATAAAGTTATATAGGTTAATACATCATCTGTATGGTGTACAGTATGTTCACCTCCCCAAGTCAAGTCTACTTCCATCACAGTTTATCCCTTCCTTACCCTCTTCTACTTCCTTGCACCCTCCCCTTTCTTCTGGAATCACCATGCTCTTGCTTGTGTTCATGAGCCTTTCTTTTGCTTATCCTCTTCACACTTTCCACCCAGTCCCAAAACCCTCCCTTTTGACAGTTCTCAGTCTGTTCTCTGTATCCATGAGTATGTCTCCATTTTTTAATATTTTTCATTAGATTCCACATATAAGTGAAACCACATGGTGTTTGACATGGCGTGTGTCTTTATCTGCCTGGCTTATTTCATGTAGCATAATACTCTTCAGGTCCATCCACACTGTGATAAAAGGTAAGATTTCCTCCCTTTTTACAGCTGACTAGTATTCCATTGTGTAAATGTACCATGGCTTTCTTTTTTTTAATCTAGTCATCTACTGGTTGACACTTAGGCTGCTTCCAAATCTTTGCTATTGTAAATAACACTTCAGTGAACATAGGGGTCTATGTATTCTTTCAAGTCAGTGTTTTGGGTTTCTTTAGATATATTCCCAGAATTGGGATCACTGGGTCATAAGGCACTTCCATTTTCAGTATTTTGAGGTAACTCTACACTGCTTTCTACAGTGGCAGCACAGATCTGCAGATTATTGTGAAAGAAAAAAAATTGAGAACCACAGGATTAAAACATTTTATTTATTTTTCTGTTGTTGTTCTATTACAGTTGTCCCAGTTTTCCCCCATTACTCTCCCCTGCTATGCCTACCCCTCCTCCCACAGTCAGTCCCCACCGTGTTGTCTATGTCCATGGGCATTTATACTTGTTCTTTAACTAGGCCCTTCCCCTTCTTTCCTCCCTTATCACTATCTCCCCACCCCTCTGGTCCCTGTCAGTTTGTTTTTGTTTTCATGCTGCTGGTTTTCTCTTGCTCATTTGTTTATTTTGTTCATTAGGTTCCTGCTATAGGTGAGATCATATGGTATTTGTTTTTTGCCATCTGACTTATTTCACTTAGGATAATATTCTCCAGTCCCATCCATGCTATTGTGAGAGGTAGGAGTTCCTCCTTTCTTTCTACTGCGTTGTGTTCCATTGTGTAAATGTACCACTATTTTTTGATCCACTCAGTTACTGTTACACTTGGCTATTGTAAATCAAGCTGCTATGAACATAGGGGTGCACAGGTTCTTTTGAATTGGTGTTTCAAGATTCTTAAGGTATAATCCAAGCAGTGGAGTTGCTAAGTCAAAAGAAGTTCCATTTTTAGTTTTTTGAGGAAATGCCGTACTGTTTTACACAGTGGCTGCACCAGTCTGCATTTCTACCAACAGTGCACTAGGGCGGGGCAGAGTAATTGCTGTGGGCAAGGCTGGTGCTTCCCCCGAGGCTGATACCATTCAGATAGGAGTCCTCTGCCTGAGCAAGATGGTTCCTGCAGTATGGGGAATGGCTCAGCACCAGGATCCTGGCAGCTGCTCCCTCAGTTCTCTCCTCAAAGCCATCAACCCCAGTCTCTCTTCAAGCATCTCTAGTCCACTCTGCCCTCTCTTTGCCATGGCCCAGGGTAAGTGGCTGCAAAAGAAACTTTGTGTATTGGCTCTTTAAAAGGTTCTCTGTGACTCCAGCCATCTGTCCCTGGCAGAGAGAAGCCCTACCACTTTTCACACTTGGATGTTATCTAGATTCTTCTTGGGCTCTGTTGCTACAGGCCTTGGACCCTAGGTTGGGTTTAGACTCCATGCTACTCAGGGGAACCCTTTCAGCTGCTGAAATATCCCACCATAACTTCTTCTGCCACCCATGGAAGACCAGCCATTCCTCTCAGGCCTCCTCCCCACCCCCTACCAGTCACAAACCAGTCACATTGTGGTGAAGTTATTTCTTTTGTCTGTCTATGGTTATCAGGTTTCTCTCCAGATAGTGTTCAGTTGGTTTTTCAGGAAGATTTCTCTGCAGTTTAGTTGTAATTCCAGATTGATCCTGGGAGGAAGTTAAGGTTACTCCTCTGTCATCTTGGATCTCAGAATTTGAACATTTTAGACATGTAATATAAATCTTTCACATTCTGTTTCATATTAATGTTGTGACTAATTGTGAAGAAATGTCAGTACTTGTTTATGTACTATTTTCCTCTACCCACCTTCATGTTTTTATGTAATTTTAATTTTACTGTCTTAGAAAGTATTCTTCAACAATATTATGTGTTTATATGGAAGGACCTGACTACTGACACCCGATTGGCTTTTATGGGATTGGTTATTTTCTATAACCAGCATTTAGAAATAAAGGAGCAATATAGAAAAGATGACTGTAAAGATGGGACAATAAGAAACTAAGTAAATAAGATCCTAAAGAAATACTACTCACTGGTAGGACAGTTATTAATAAATTGCTATATTTAGTCATTATGAGTTCTGGAATTGGGTGGACCAAACTTGCAAGTATTAACTTATTGCCAGTGCAGGTCAGAGTGTTAAACTCACCAAATCCTAATTCATAAATCATGTTCAATAAATAAGCTTTTACTATAGGTGTATTTAAAACTTAAGCAGTTGAATTTTCTAAGATCTCCAATGGACAGCAAGTTTTACTTTTATTTGCTTAAGTAAAAATTAGAGGGAGTTCAATTAAAGTTATTTTTGTACCTGTGAAAGAATATGTCTCCGCATAGCACTGTTAAACAGTTAGCTAAAGATAGCCAATCTGTGAATTTCAGATGGTCTGAATGAATACACCTTTAAAATAATTAAAATATTTAATAAATAAAAATGTAATTTGGGACAGAATCTTCAACTTCTATATGTACGGTGTAATTCTTATTCTAATTGAGATTAAAATAAAACAATATAAAATAAAATAATTAATGACTGCTATAAAGAAAAGTACCTTTATGTGATAAAGTGAGACATATACGTATTTGAAAATATACCAATCTGTTTTTGTAAACAAAACTGGTCACTTTAAACTTGGTGTTAAAATTACAAATTAGAAGTTCATTCTGGATTAACTAAGGACTTTGTATGTTAGAGAAATAACAACCAACTACCAATATTGAGAGCACAGCTTACTGTACTTAAAATATATTGCATACTAGTAAACCTAGTATCTATTTGCTTAATCAACAGACATTTAATTATGCAACACAATCCATAATTAGAAATTAGTCCATGTCACAAAACTACTATATTATTCCATAATATTACTCTGTCTAGAAAAAATACAGAATAAAAAAAGACAAGTAGGAAAAATTGAAAAAGGTGTTCCAATGAACTTGAATGACAAATTCATAATTGCTTACAATTTAAATAAAAGATAAATGGCCACTATATTGATCTCATATGTTGTTGAAAGACATTCAGTATTACAATCCTGAATTATAGTCAGATTCACTAAATACTACATGTATAGTTAATCAGTGTTCCTTAAATGACAAATTACTTACTGATAATGAATTTTGTATAAATTTTGCATAAATTTAATCTTTTCTTAAACAAAACACATTGGTAGCAAAATAAAGAACTCTATATTTAAAATCAAATGGATTGCCAAAATGATACTGGAATGTAAAAACTAGCTTATTTTAAGTTTTTTACTTATTTTTATTAAAGTATAATTGACTTAGAATATTATATTAGTTTCAGATATACAATGTAGTGATTCAACCTTTATACACCTTACAATTTGATCAAGATAATAAATCTAGTAATCATCTGTCACCATACAACTCTATTGTGATATTATTGAGTATAGACCACATTCACACTACATTTCTATAACTTATTTATTTTATAATTGGAAGTTTGTACCTCTTATTCCCCTTCACCTTTTCACACATCTCCTACCCCTCTCCACTCTGGCAACTATCAGTTTATTCTCTGCACCTGTGAGTCTGTTTATATTTTGATTGTTTAGATTCTACATATAAGTGAAATCATATGGTATTTGCCTTTCTCTATATGACTTAGTTTGCTTAGCATATTGTTGTCACATGTCACAAATTACAACATATCATTTATTTTATGGGTGACTAATATTCCATTATTTTTTGTACATATATGGTGTTGACCAAAAAGTCCATTTAGTTTTTTCCATAAAATAAAATACATATTTTTCATTTTCATCAATAACTTTATTGATTTGGATATTTTGAGTGTGTTGGCTATCTCCTACATGGTGTAATTTTAATTGTTCTCAGTTAATGTCTCAATTTTATCACTATCAACTTCAACTGGTCTACACAACTCTGGACTATAATCCAGAGAGAAATTTACAGCATGAAACTTCACAAACCGCTTTTGACATGTTCTGTCAGTCACAGTAATTTCTCTATAAGCTCTACAAATCTTTCTTTTTGCATTTCAGTTGCATTTTTACCTTTCTTTTCTTTTTACATCTCATTTTAAACTTTTAAAAAGATGAGATATGAGAGAAATGTATACTATATATACATTTTATATTAACTTTTATTGTTCAAGTACAGTTGTCTCCATTTTCCCACCACCACTTTCCCTCACCCCACTCACACCCACCTCCCACCCTCAATCCTAATCTCCTTTGGTTTTGTCCATGGGTCCTTTATAGTTGTTCCTTGACAACCCTTCCCCTTCTTTCCTCTGTTATCCCCCTCTCCCCATCCCTCTGATTAATGTCAGTTTGTCCTTTATTTCAATGTCTTTGGTTATATTTTGCTTGTCTGTTTTGTTCATTAGGTTCCACTTATAGGTGAGATCATATGGTATTTACCTTTCACCAGCTAGCTTATTTCACCTAGCATAATGCTCCTCAGTTCCATCCATGATGTCCCTAAGGGTGGGAGCTCCTTGTTTCTTTCTGCTACGTAGTATTCCATTGTGTAAATGTGCCACAATTTTTGGATCCACTCATTTACTGATGGGCACTTAGGTCGTTTTCACCATTTGGCTATTGTAAATTGTGCTGCTATGAACATTGGGGTGCATAGGTTCTTTTGAATTGTTGTTTCAGGATTCTTAGTGTATAATCCCAGCAGTGGAATTGCCGGGTCAAAAAGCAGTTCCATTTTTTAGTTTTTTGAGGAAATTCCAAACTGTTTTCCACAGTGGCTTCACCAGCCTGCATTCCTACCAACAGTGCACTAGGGTTCCCTTTTCTCCACAACCTTACCAGCACTTATTGTTTGTTGGTTTGTTTATGATGGCCATTCTGGCTGGGGTGAAGTGGTATCTCATTGTGGTTTTAATTTGCATCTCTCTTTACCTTTCCTGAGGTAAGAAAACATAATATGCCTAAAATGTTGTGTATTTTCTTCCATCTTCAATATTAAAATGGCTACACAGAAGTTCACCAATGTTGATGTTTTTTTAAATCCATGTAGATATGACTTCTGTTACAATACATTGTAAGAAAAATTTTTTGAATAAAGTTTAAACAACTAAGCAGTGTCAGGGCCACATTACACACAAAAAATCCAAATGAAATTTTTTACCACCCAATATGACATATATTCATACCTTTTCTTTATTCATTGATCTATCAGTGGATACCTCATTTGCTTCCATATCTTGGCTATTGGAGATAATGCTGCAATGAACATAAGGGTGCATGTATCTTTTTAAATTGGTGTTTTCATTTTCTTTAAATAAACATCCAGAAGTGGAATTACTGGGCCATATGATTCTTTTTATATATATATATTTTATAACACATTAGTCTTTATTCATGGCTTTTTTCATTGGAAATCCATGAGTAATTGGTAATGTTACAGAAGGAGGACCTACATCCCAGTAAAACTGAGGTATATATATGTGCTTATCAACACATATAATAAAAAAATTTAATTTGATTTAAAAAAGTATTTTCTAATTGTCTTTTTCTTGGAAATATTAGATCTTATTTAATTTATAAGTAATTAAATTAATAAATGTATTCTTTTTAATATGCTCATTTGGAGGGTAAAACAGGAAGGTAAATGCTGGTAAATTAAGAGAATATAGTCAATTTTTTTTTAGGAACCTCCATATTGTTTTCCATAATGACTACATCAGTTGACTATACCATCAACAGTGCATGAGGGTTCCTTTTTCTCCACATTCTCTCCAACACTTGTTATTTGTTAACTTTTTGATAATAGCCTCTCTGACAGGTGTGAAGTGATATCTTACTGTGGTTTTGATTTTCATTTCCCTGGTGATCAATAAAGTTGAGCATCTTTTTTATATGTCTGTTGGTCATCTGTAAAAATATTAGCTTATTATATTATCTGCAATGATTTTGAAGATTTATGTGTAAATTCAATGCCTTCCCTAAGTAATTTAGATTATTATTGTAAGTGTTAAATATGACATTGAAAGGAAAATTCCACATCAGGGTACAATATCAGGATCAGTAGTAAAGAATCTGGTACAACCCTGACTGGTGTAGCTCAGTGGATATGGCCTGTGAACCAAAGTGCCACCGGTTTGATTCCTGGTCAGGGCACATGCCTGGGTTGTGGGCCAGGTCCACAATAGGGGGCATGTGGGAGGCAACCACACATTGATGTTTCTCTCCCTCTCTTTCTCCCTCCCTTCCCCTCTGTCTAAAAGTAAAATAAATACAACCTTTTTAGAAAAAGAATCTGGTACAGGTAATTGTATCTGTTATAGAAGGAATCAGGTGTCTTGTGTACAGCAAGAATCAGATGTGACTAAAATATTCACTATATCTGAACCTATGAAGCACATGAAGGCAAAGTTTGTGGCTAGAAATTGAAATTATGAGCTCTCTGTTTATTGTGGAAGAAAGTAACCTAGCCAGGGAAAATAATGATCTTGAAGATGAATATGAAAATGAATTTAAAGCTAATAATAATGATGTAGTATTCATTGTCCATGTGGTGTAGTGTAACCCAATACAGGTATGGCTGCCTGCCCCTACAAAAGTCAGTACTCTAGAGTCAGGTACTGAAGTAAAGGAAAGTGGTTTGTTCAGATGTCAGCCATCTGGAAGATGGGGGACTCATGTCTCAAAACTCATCTCCATGGGAAGACGGGGGACTCTTGCCTGAGAGCTCATTGCCACATCTCAGTGGAGGAAGAGGTTTTTATAGTGAGAGCGAACTGAACAAAGAGATAAAGGGATGGGGTTGAAAAGTTCTCTATGTGCAGACTAGCATAGTCCATTCTGATAAGTACCGTGATGTTCCGGTGAGCATCATCCCGGTTTAGTCATCATGGCTTCAAGTCATCCTGACTCCATGGATGAATGTCAGTATATCTCCTGAAGCCTGAAGGTTTGGGTCTGTATCTTTTGAAGTTAGTTCCTATGATTCTTTTGTTTATCTACAAGCTACATATTAGTCAGTCAGCATTTATAGAAACAATGTCCAAAGAATGGTGGGGTGGGTTACAATTCCCCACAGTCACAATTTTCCACTGTTATAGTAGTGGACATGGAAAATGTGAATTCAATATCCATATTCACCAAAGTGACCTTGAACATGTGTAAAACATAATGAATAATGCTTACATTGCAAGATTGTTATAAGACCAAATGAGATAATGCATGTAAAAGCACTTTATAAATTATAAATTCCTGTTTCATCTTTAGATTTTAACACCTGGACCTTCAAAGAAAATAATTTGTTTTAATTGCCACAGATCAAGTAGAAGCTCCCCTAAATAATAAGACTTCTGTAACAACATGGAGTGATTAATTAGTGCTATGAATTGCAATGCTCAAAATTTCATTACATTCAAATAATCTGATATTCAAAAGGAGTTTCAATACCCTATGTTTACTATATTATTTCATGAAATGGACTTTATAATATGTTTTAATTACAAGCTGTAAAGTCAAGTTCATTATGAGTACTTATTGCATTTCTTCAGTTCTTAGTCTCATGCTGATGGCTTTCTTTGTTAGACTTTGATTTTTTCTATTTTACCCCAACAGAGACTGTACATCACTGTTGTTCAAAAATTAATTGCATGGGGATCATAAAATTCTAGCATTCTAATGTGTATAGATGTTCTAATTCCATGGATCTCTTGGGCAACAGTATTTTTCTTTCAGATATTTAAAATGCATGATTACTCATGCAGAAATTTATTAATGTTTCATTGGAATGGAGTTTAGCATATAGACTTCAGCACTACCTCTTCACTTATTTTACAATGAGTGTGGTGAAAATAATCTAACAAAAAAATTGAACCTACCAGTGATTAGTAAAAAAATATTTATTTGGATTGATATTTTTAAATATCAAGTTTAGATTTGGAATCATAAAGGTAAAATGCAAAAATAGTCTAGTTTTCTGTTTTTCTTTTTAAACTTAGACAGGCATGTAGTAATCTCATTGAGAAAAATTAATAGACTTATTTCCTTCAACCATCTTAACCAATTTTTATTTTTAATTTTTAATTGTAGGTATATTTTGAGGTGACTTAATAAAGGAGGGAAAAGTAATATGATAGCCTAATGACATAAAACAAGAAAAATAATGATAGTTTTAATTACTCCATTTCTTTTCTGCTTTAGTGTCCTAAATTGTCTCATCTACTTCTCATTTAACATTTGTTCAGTGTACAGATCATGCATATACTGCTAATATTAGACAAGGGGGCTGGGAATACCAATAGAGAAAATATAGTCTCTCCAATAAACGATGCTGGGAAAATGAGATATTCACACGTAAAAGAAAAAATCTAGACTCCTCTCTTTCTTACACCACTTTGAAAAATTAGCCACAGATTTAGATAGAATAATAATAACATTACTTATATATAATAATAATAATAACAACAACAACAACAATAACTAACATTTGTTGACAACTTATTTTTTTCAGGCACAATGTAATATTCTCCTTATATTCATTTAGTTCATGAATCATTATTTTTTTTAAATTTGGTTATCAATACTACTCTATGGGTTTGCTGTTACTATTTCTTCTATTTTACATAAGATAAAATTCTGGGTCGGAAGATGCTGGTAAAGTAGGCAGGAGCTAAACCCTCTTGCTCATGCACCCACCTGGGACACCTGGCTGATCTTCTAAAGAACTGAGTGATCAACCAATGAAATTCCATATTATTTGAAGTCTGGAAGCCAAAGATTGCAGAGGACAATAGAAAACGGGTGGTAAGGAAGTTTTGTAGGTCGTTGGGAAGGTCCCCGGGTCTTGTGCAGTGGACACAGCTGCGGCAGTCCCCAGTCCTGTGCCAGGGACTGCAGTTAACTGCAGGAGCTTTGGAAGAAGACCAGTTCAACGTTTGTATCTTGCCAGCTCCCTCTCCTTCCAAAGCAGGGAAGTCACAGACCTACACTAGTAGAGACCTGGTCACTGGGCAGTGGGAGACACAGAGCAGGTGGTGCATCGCAGTTGAAACAGTGATCGCCGGCTGGGACAATACTAGAGAAACTGGGGAGCTGGGTGACGCTGGGAGAAGAGAAGGGCTGTGATTGACCATGACCCCAAAAGTCCCATGACTGGTCAGAGTTGTGCTGAGTAAAAATCCTGGCAATTGTTAGGAAAGGTTGCCCCCAAGCAAGGGAAATTCACTAAAAAACAGGCTCTCATCTACTGTGCAAGGACATCTGGTGCGCTGAGGTGGCAGACGGCTGGGATAGAGAAGGAGGAAGAGGAGCGTAAATTGCTCCAAATAAGGGCACCCCAAAGACTGATCAAAGCGGGGCAACTGGGACCAAAGAGGTGGCGGCCCCCAGAGAGACTTAATTTAATAGGGGAACTAAACTGCCCAAAAAAGGCTTTGCACACAAGCACTGTCCTAGCCAGCAGAATGAGGAGGAGGGGTGCAAGTTGCTCCCACCCAGTGGACCTCACAGACTAATAAAACGGCTGCACACCAAGGGTGATTAAAGGTGCCACACTGACGTATATGGACAATGTGGGCCATGCAGCACTCTGAGGGCTCAGTTACAGGCTGTGAACCAGGGAAAATGGCAGCCCAAACACATACTCCATCTTCGCAGATCCACAGGAAAGAAAAAACAAAACAAAACAAAAAGTAAAAGCAGAAAACATAAAGCGGAGGCCAACCCCCCTCTGACTGCAGCATTAAGGAAGAACAGGAGAACCTGTTTTGTGAGTTTAAATTCATAAGGAGGCTTTTTTTTCCCTTTTTTTGTTCCTTTTTTTTCTTATTCTTGCAAGTGTAAGACAATGAGACCTGGAGCTGTGAAAGGACCAAAGACAGATCCAGAAAGAGGTCAGAAGGCTAATGCCAAAAACTGAGAAAAAATTTCACTTTGATATCCTTCAAAACTTGCATTTTAATTATTTTATTTTATTTTTGTTAGTTTTAGTTTTTATATATTTTAATTTTTTTTAATTTTTCTTCCCTAAGTTTAGATTTCTTTTTGTTTGTTTGATTTCCTTGTTTGTCTAGTTTTCCTCTTCTCCATTTCCTATTACATTTTAATTTCTCTTCTGACGCTGAACCCATATTCCAATAATGCACTGTACTTGGTCTTTTAATTTTTATTCTTTTTAACTCAGATTAAATATTGCTTGTTTTATTATTATTGTTCCAAATCCCACACAGAACCCTAACCTGGTATGACCCATTTTGCTATTTTCCTGAGCTTTATTACTGTTGTGGTTAACTTTACTTTCTCCCACCCTACCCCAAGCTTACATCACTTACTCTCACTATATCTCATCATCTAACCTCGCGTAGGCGTTCTGCATTCTGGAGTCAAATCACATTCTTCTCCCCACCCCCAATATGAGTCTTATCTCCTTTTCACCATTTATAAAAAGTGGCTACTTGGGTGAATTATCACCTTTATTAAGGAACTTCTCCAAGGATCTCCTATCTGTACCCTACTTGGTAGTACTTTAATTTCCATAGAAAAATCCCCCATTGTTTTACTCCATTTTGCCTTCACCCTTCCTCTGATCACATACAAGATAATGTGGGAGTTGTGAATACCAGTAAACCCACAAGAGGAGAGAACACATCAACAAAGGAGCCACCAACAGGAAAAGCCCAAGGGTAAGAAGAGACACCAGACAAACAGAATAAAGGGAAAACCTAGAGCATCTAGACAAGGAGATCAAAGAGACCACACCACTAAGTCTCATAAAACTCCAACCACAGAAGTTCACACTATAAAAATAGCTGGCAAAGCAGAGCATCAGGAATCACAGAACCAAATGAAAAGAGCCCCCAAAATTGGAAGACAAAGAAAGAACCAGCAGTCAAAAGAGATTGAAGACTCACCACTAAAGGAACGAATGAAACGGAGGCAAGCAAATGATTAGATATAGAATTCAAAAATATGGTGATAAGGATGCTCAAGGAACTCACACACATCTACAAGGAACTGAATGAGAACTACAACAGTATGAAAAAGGAAATAGAAAACTTAAATACAAAACAGGAAGAAATGAAGAATATAATTTCTGAAATAAAAAAGAATACACTAGAAGGGATTACAAGCATGCTGGATGAAGCAGAGGACCAAATTAGTGAACTGGAAGACAAGGTAGAAAGAAATACACAGGTAGAGCAGTTGCGCAAAAAAAGACTAAAAAATATGAAGACAACTTAAAGGAAATGCAAGACAACATGAAACACAACAACCTTTGAATCATAGGAATACCAGAAGGAGGAAAAAAGGAGCTAAAGATAGAAACCTTGCTTCAAAAAATAATGACAAGAAACTTCATAAACCTGGGGAAGGAAAACACCATGCAAGTTCAGGAAGCACAGAGTCCCAGTCAATAAGAATCTAAAGAGGCCTCCTTCAAGACACATCATAATTAAAATGCCAAGTCTCAAAGACAAAGACAGAATCTTAAAAGCAGAAAGGGAGAAACAAGAAGTAATATACAAGGGTGCAAAGATAAGGCTAGCAGCTGATTTCTCAAAAGAAATGCTACAAGCCAGAAGGGAATGTCAAGAAGTATTCCAAGCAATGAAAATCAAAGGCCTACCACCAAGACTACTCTACCCAGCAAAGCTCTCAATTAAAATGGAAGATGAAATAAGGAGTTTCCCAGGCAAAAGAAGGCTGAAAGACTACACATCTACCAAACCAGTACTACAAGAGATGCTAAAGGGACTGCTATAAGAACAAGAAGAAAAAGAGACAGAGAGAACACAGGTACAGTAATAATAACCTTAAATGTTAATGGATTAAATGCTCTGACCAAAGACATAAAGTAGCGGAATGGATAAGAAAACATGACCCACACATATGCTGTGTATAGGAGATCCACCTCAGAAAAAAACATCTACACAGACTGAGAGCAAAGGGTTGGAAAAAATATTCCAAGAAAATGGACAGGGGAAAAAAGCCAGGATAGCAATACTTATATCAGACAAAATAGACTTCAAAACAAAAGCCATAAAAAGAGATCTTGAAGGACGCTACATAATAATCAAGGGAAGAACCCATAAAGAAGACATAAACATGTAAATACATATGCACCCAACATAAGAGCACCCAAAGTTTAAAGGAAAATCTTGGAGGACTTCAAGAAAGATATGCACAGCAACACAGTTATACTGGGGGATTTTAACACCCCACTGTCAAAAATGGATAGATCTTCCAAAAAATCAACAAAAATATTGTTGCATTGAAAAATGTGCGAGATCAAAAGAACTTAACTGATATATATATATATCAGTTAATATATAAATATATATATTTATATTTATATTTATATAAACTTCCCAAAACATCTAAATACACATTGTTTTCAAATGCACATGGAACATTTTTGAAGATAGACCTCATGACAGGACACAAAACAAGCCTCAGCAAGTTCAATAAAATTGAAATCATGTCAAGCATTTCATCAGACCACAAGGGCCTAAAACTAAAAACCAACCTAAAGGAAAAAACTCAAAAACACTCAAACTCGTGGAGACTGAATAGCATGCTAATAAGCAATGAATGGGTTAATAATGAGATAAAACAAGAAATCAAAAACTTTATGGAAATGAATTAAAGTGAACACACAACTATCCAAAACTTGTGGACACAGCAAAGGCAGTTCTGAGAGTGAAGTTCATAGTAATACAGGCCTTCCTGGAAACGATAGAAACATTTCAAATAAACAACCTAACCCTACATCTACAAGAACTAGAGGAACAACAACCAACAAAGATCAGAGAAATTAGAAGGAGGGAAATAGCCAAGATCAGAGTGGAAGTAAATGGTATAGAGACTAAGAGAACAATCCAAAGGATCAATAAATCTAGGAGCTGGTTCTTTGAAATGATAAGCAAAGTTGACAAGGCTTTAAGCTGACTCATCAAGAAAAAAATGGAGAGGATCCAAATAAATAAAATCAAAAATGAAAGAGGAGAGATCACAACTGATACCACAGAAATACAAAGGACTGTAAGAAATTATTATAAAGAACTATATGCCAAGAAATTTGAAAACTGAATGAAAAAGGAGCAGAAAGCCTGAACGCATTGATAACTGCTGGTGAAACTGAAGTAGTAATCAAAAAAACTCCCAGCACACATAAGGCCCAGACCGGATAATTACCCCAGACCTGGTTTTGCCAGGAGAATTCCGAAAAACATTTAAGGAAGAGCTAACCCCTGTCCTTCTCAGATTATTCCCAAAAACCCAAAAAGAGTGAAGACTCCCAAACTCTTTTTATGAAGCCAGCATCATCCTAATCCCAAAACCCAATAAAGACACCACAAGGAAAGAAAACTACAGACCAATATCACTGATGAATATAGATGCTAAAATCCTCAACAAAATGTTGACTAACCACATCTGTCAGTACATTAGAAAGATCATCCATTATGATCAATTGGGATTCATCCCAAGGATGCAAGGATGGTACAATATGTGCAAATCAATAAATGTAATACACCACATAAACAAAAGGAAGGACAAAAATCATATGATCATATCAATAGATGCAGAAAAAGCATTTGACAAAGTACAGCACCCATTTATGATAAAAAAAAAAAACACTCAGAAAAGTGGGAGTACAGAGAGCATACCTCAACGTAATAAAGGCTATATATCAGAAACCTACAGTCAACATCATACTCTATTGGCAAAAACTAAAATCCTTCCCACTAAGGTCAGGAATAAGACAAGGGTGTCTGCTTTCACAATTTCGATTCAACATTGTATTGGAGGTCCTAGCCACAGCAACCAGATAAGAAAAAGAAATAAAAGGATTCAAAAAAGGAAAGAAGGATGTAATACTGTCATTGTTTGCAGATGAAATGATTGTGTACTTAGAAAATCCCAAAGGTTCCACTAAAAAACTACTCAACCTAATAAGTGAATTTGGCAAAACAGCAGGATACAAAGTCAATACTTAGAAATTGAAGGCATTTTTGTACACCAACAATGAATTATCAGAATCAGAAATCAAGGGAAAAAGTCCCATTCACTATAGCAACAAAAAATAAATAAATAAAGTACCTAGGAATAAACCTAACAAAGAGGTAAAAGACCTGTACTCACAAAACTACACAACACTGAAGAAAGAAATTAAGGAAGATACAACTAAATGGAAGCATATACCGTGTTTATGGGTTAGAAGAATTAACATCAGCAAAATGTACATACTACCCAAAGCAATTTATAAGTTCAATGCAATGCCTATTAAAATATCAATGTCATATTTCACAGATATAGAACGAACAATTCAAAAACTTATATGGAATGATAAATGACCCCAAATAGCCACAGCAATTTTAAGAAAGAAGAACAAAGTCAGAGGAATCAGAATACCCAATATCAAACTGTACTACAAGACTACTGTAATCAAAACAGTCTGGTACTGGCATAAGAACAGACACATAGAACAATAAACAGGATAGAGAACCCTGAAATAAACCCATGTCTCTATGGTCAATTCATATTTGACAAAGCAGGCAAAAGCATAAAATGGAGTACAAATAGCCTCATCAACAAATGGTTTTGGGAGATCTGGACAGCTACGTGCAAAAATGAAACTCAACCACCAAATTATACCATACAGAAAAATAAACTCAAAGTAGATAAAGGACTTAAATATAAGTGGCGACACTCTAAAACTCCTAGAAGAGAACATAGGCATGGAAATCCCAGATTTTCCATGCAGCAATATTTTCACCAATATGTCCTCTAGAGCAAGATACATAAAGGAAAGAATAAACAAATGGCACTTCATCAAATTGAAGAGCTTCTGCATGGCTAAAGAAAACATCAGCAAAATTAAAAAAGAACCAACCATATGGGGAAAAATATCTGCCAATGATACTTCGGATAAGGGTTTGATTTACAAAATATGTAAAGAACTCACATGACTCCACTATAGGAAGAAAAACAATCCAATTAAAAAAGTGGATAAATGAGCTGAAGAGACACTTCTCCAAGGAGAACCTTCAGAAGGCCCAGAGACACATGAAAGGATGTTCAGCATCACTAGCCATCAGAGAGATGCAAATGAAAACCACAATGAGATACAACTTCACACCAGAAAGAATGGCCATCATAATCAAATCAACAAACAAGTGCTGGTGAGGATGTGAAGAAAAGTGAACCCTAGTGCACTATTGGTGGGAATGCAGACTGGTGCAGCCACTGTGGAAAAGAGTATGGAATTACTTCTGAAAACTTAAAATAGAACTTCCTTTTGACCCAGCAATCCCACTGTTGGGATTATACTCTGAAAATCCAGAAACACCAATTCTGAAGAACCTTTGTACTCCAATGTTCCTAGCAGCACAATTTACAATAGCCAATTTTTACAAGCAACCTTGGTGTCCATCTGTAAATGAGTGGGCCAAAGAACTCTGGTACATTTATGCAATGGAATACTATGCAGCAGAAAGAAGGAGCTCATACCATTTGCAACAGCATGGATGGATCTGGAGAGCATTATGCTAAGTGAAATAAGCCAGGTGTTAAAATACAAATACCATATGATTTCACCTGTAAGTGTAATCATACAAATACCTTATGATTTGTATGATTTCAGACTAATCAACAAAACAAACAAGCAAATTAAATGTAACTGGAGACATTGAAGTGAAAAACAAACTGACAGTGAACAGAGGAGAGGGGAGAGGGGAAGACAGGTGGAAACAGGGGAAAGGTGGTCAAGGAACATACATGGGGGACTTATGGGCAAAGTCAAGGGGGGTGTAATCGAGAGTGGAGGTAGAGGGGGGTGGTAGGGAGAAAATGGACATAACTGTACTTGAACAACAATAAAAATATTTTTTAAAAGTATTGAAAACAAAGAAAATGTTGCTTGGAAAGGTTAACCTATGCAAGGTAATAAGGCTGGAGTAGATGGGATTTAAAACTTAGCTCTTTTAAATTCCTGGACTAGAGGATTTAACCATCAAGTAAGAGTATATTGTTAATGAAATGAAGTTCAGCCTTATTTATATCATATATTCTTACTTTCTCCTAAGTATGCTGAAATAATTGATTAATGCCTGAAAAGTGCATTGAAATTAAGTGTGTGTTTTAAATATAAATAATTATTAGACGATTCTTCAAAATAAATGTGTTCAAATTACACATGCTCTGAGATCATGTATACTAGTCAGCCACCACTACATATTTCCTATTTCAAAATTGTTCATGTTACCACTTAGATGGAAACAGTCTCTTCATTTTCATTCATAATACTAAAAAACTTGTTTAAAGTTACACATTCACTGGTGTGAATGGAAACTTATCAAGATAAATGTTTTATCCCTAAATCTAAGCGTTATTATTGGTAGAATGGTGTGAAGATTAAGAATATGCTGCTTCTCTAATTTAATAATTTATTTAAATATATAATATCTCTATGTTTTTCATGGGTTCTGAATTGCAAATACTATATGAAAAATCCTGATACAACAAAATAAAAAATTTGAGATTCAAAATGCTTATATACCAAAATATCAATCATTAATCTCCATTAAAACACCAACTTGTCATGGCAACATATGTGAGTATGTATATTTGCATTGAATAAACATCCCTGCAAAAATCTGAGAAAATATAATATTGTGGCTCTTTAATGCATACAGTTCATGGGGGAAGTTGCAGCTTATGAAAAATTGTGTCACTTTTCTCCAACAGGAAAGAGTTGGTTGCTGAATTATCGTTCTAGGAATAAAGGGACATTGTTTGTCCCTTTATTATTATTAGCATTATTCAATCCATTATGTTTTCAAAACAAAAGTTATTTTTTGTTTTTTCTATGCTATTGAAGAAATTGGAAGAATATTTACACATACTGCAATCAGCTGAGTTTTTATTCTTAGAATGTAGGAAAACCCAGCTTATTAGAATTCTAAAATTCATCAGTTGAAATTTTAATTTGCAATGTAATATCTATGAATTATGACTGAGAAATAAGCTGAAATTCCACATTCAGCTGATATTTTAGCTGATTTCCTGATTGTGTTGTTTTTCTTCCCTGATTACTTTTCAGTTGATCCTTCCTAGTAATTCTTTCTAAAACTGTTGTAACTAGGAATCCATAAGCGGAACAGCTGAACAGAGGAGAAATTGCAGGTTTTGTTTAGTGATGTTTGCCCCAGCGTAAATAATTACAATTCATAACTCTGTTTTTTAATATGAAATAAAAGAAACTGAGAATTAGACAGCTGTGCTGTCTCAATAAAATTGAGCATTTGAAATGAACAAGTACTTAGTATGTTTGTCAGCCCTCTGGAAGAAACAGAATTACTGTTTCTCAAAATTCATAATGCATCAGAATTATGTGGGATATTTATTGAAAGTAAAAATTATTGTACCCCAAGCTGAATATTCTTTTTTAATTTATTTTTTAAAACTTATTTTTAATTACAGTTTACATTCAATATTATTTTGTATTTGTTTCAACTATACAACCTAATGGTTAGATAATCATATACTTTACAAAGTGTTCCCCCTGATATTTCCAGTACCCACCTGGGACCAAACATACATTGTCTATAGTCTCTATGCTGTACTTTACAACCATATGACAATTTTGTAACTACAAATCTGTACTTTTTAATCCCTTCAACTTTTTCACCCAGTCCCCCAAAATCCCTCTCCTGTGGCAATCATTAGTCTGTTCTCTACACGTATGAAGTTGTTCATATTTTGTGTGGTCATTTATTTTATTCTTAGATTCCACATGTAAGTAAAATTATATGGTATTTGCCTTCTTTGACTGACTTATTTCATTTAGCATAATACCCTCTATGTCTATCACACTGTTGTAAGTGGTAAAATATTCTTTTTTATGACCAAGTAATATTCTATTGTATATATGTTCTACCACTTTTTTTATCCACTCATCTACTGATGGACACTAGGGTTGCTTACATCTTGGTTATTATAAACAAATTTCAATGAACATAAAGGTGCATATTTTTTTTTCAAATTAGTGTTTGGGGTTTCTTCGGATATATACCTGGAAGTGGTAACAGTGGGTCATAAGGTAGTTCCATTTTTAATACTTTGAGAACCTTTCATACTGTTTTCTGCAATGGCTGTACCAATCTGCATTCCCACCAATGGTGCAAGAGGGTTCACTTTTCTCCATATTCTTGCAAACTCTTATTGTTTGTTGATTATTGATGATAGCCATTTTGACAGGTGTGAGGTGATATCTCATTGTGGTTTTAGTTTGTATTTTTCTGATGATTACCGACATTGAGTATCTTTCCCTATGTCTATTGACCATCTGTATGTCCTCATTGAAGAAGTACCTAAGCTGAAGATTCTTATTGAGTAGGTGTTCAGTGGAGCCCAGAAGTATGCCTTTCAAAAAGGTGATGCTGATAAGGGTGGTCCCTAGACTTCACTTAGCCCTGGACCTTCCTGTATTCTGAACCTCCCAAGCAATATGAACTGCTCCTGGTCGTTTTCTATCCCAGAGCCTCGGTGGATTCCAACCAAAAAAAAAAAAAAAAAGAAGCCTAGGTAAGTGCATGCTATGGGATGAAAGGGTGGCAAGGAAAGTGATAGTTGGTATAGTCAGAGTGGGGCAGCTCAAGGCATTGGGATACTGAATAGATAACATGTTTCCCACTATCAAAGATAGAGGGAAAGGGTATTCTAGAATGAAGCAAGGGTTTGAACAAAGGGACCATTCAAATGTTCAGAGTATAGGATTTGTAGTCAGGTCCAACTGGGTTCATACCCCAGCTCAGTCATTTTATAATATGTTTATCCACAGCTCTGTTTTCCATATCTCTGTCAACCTCTTATTTTCATATCTTAAATTATAATATTTGCATGACTGAACATGCTCAGTTAAGATTTTATCTAGCCTTGGCTAGTGTGTCTTAGTTGGTTGGAGCATTCTCTAGTGACCAAGAGGTTGCAGGTCAATTCCTGGTAGGGGCACATGCCTGGACTGCAGGTTCAATCCCCGGTTCAGGCATGTGAGATTCCTGGTCCAGGGGGATATGGGAGGCAGCCAACTGATGCTTCTCTCTAGCATTGATATTTCTCTCTCCTTCTTCTATATCTAGAAGCAATAAAGAACTGTTTTCAGGTGAGGATTTTTTAAAAATGATATATGCCCTCACTTAAAGGGCTTACCACTATATTCTTCTCCATTATTGTACATAATTTTTGTCTAGAGGATTAAACATTTTGTTTTGCTTTTATTCCAAGATCCTGTTGTGAAATTTGCACTGATCTCTTCTCTAAACATAGATGCTATGTGGTTGATTACTTAGTTACTATAGAGCATTTTCATCTCAGGTTTCTAAATATAAGTACTAATTTAAGTGCAAATCTTCAATGTTTCTTTACCGCCCTTTTCATGGATGACCTATCTCAGTTCCCCCAAAACTCTCCTGTACCAAAGTTCTGATGCCTCTGTTATTCCAGAGTAATTTCAGGGAAGATCACATCTATTGAAACAAAGTAGATCAAGGATGGATTCATAGAACCAGCTACATTTGAGGTGAGCCTTAAGAGATGGGCAGGATTTCCACAGAGAAAAGATGTTCTACAAAGAGGCAATAATATGAACAAAGGCGGAATCTTTAGGGATTCTGATTCAAGAGGTCTGATGTAGAATCCAGAAATCTGTATTTTAAGTGAGTGACTCATGCAATTCTAATGCAGATTGTTCAAAGACAATAGTTTGAATATTAGTACTTGGATACATTGATTCTGTAGTGAAATTTAAACTAAAGAACTCTGCTTGCTGGACTAATGTAGATATGTTATTATGTATACAACTACTGGCTTAGTTTTGAAGAGTGACTCTTTCCATGTGATGGAAGAGGGTAGGTTATGGAGATTGGAGGCAATCACAGAACCCTCTACAATCTTTATGAAACAAAAAGATGGAAACATAATATTTAGTTGAAATAGATTTCAAAATGAAAGGTCTATTGCTCGAGTTTCAAAAATTATTTATTTAGAACGTTTCAACTTTCTAACAAATGATTCTTCTTCTAGTTTAATACAAATTACATACTGCAAAAACGAATGAAAAAAATGCTTCTACCTCAAGAGAGCCTTTCTTCACACAGGTTCAGTGAAAGAGGTTTTGGTGTTTCTCAACAGTTCTTGAATTAAAGAAATTTGTGCTTTTTACCCTGGAATACCAGTCTGAGAGAATACTTTCCCATAGTTTTAAATCTAATTAGGGTAGAAGGCTTTTAAAAGGATACAGTGAATATAAGAAACAGAAGCAAAAATCATAAATCTGGTCTTTGTCCAGTTTCTAGAGCAAAACAAGGTGAAATACACACACTAGCAAAGAGGCAAGCTTGGCCTTGGGCTTTAATAAAGGACATCTCAGATAAAAGATGCTGCATAGCACAGGTGGTATGAATTGATGTCAGGATGACTTATCTCACCCTTTTTCTGGTTCATCATGGAACTTCTTCCTCTGTGATCTTCTGTATAAATCAAATAGGCTACAGTAAAATAGACAGAGAATTGCATACATGAAAAATCACACAAATGCCTTGCCTTATTACCTCACAATCAACCTACATGCTCTTCTACAAAGACAGTTTGTATTTGGTTTCTATTTGTTTTGGACTTGTTGGAATACTGCTATGTAATTTTCTTCAAATTATTCTCTGAGACTGCATCTTTTTTCCTCAACTGGACTGCAAACTCCTCAAGTCCGAAGGTCACGCATGTGATGTCTTTGGTAGCTCCTAACATTTTGGAGTGCGACATTCCCTTTACATACTAGTGAAAGGCAACTGTGAACTCTTCTGCATTTTTTCAGCTGAAAAAATGTAGGGCTTAAGGCTAAATTTCATGTTTTGTATTAATAAAATTGCAGCCTTGTCAGCAAGTACATCAAATGAAAACTGTCTCTTCCCATAACAGGATTGTCAGAAAGATTAATTTGTGTTTTCTGATTGGTTCTTGACGCTAACCGAAGTATTGTCATTTCTGTCTGAACTTATGTTACTTTATCGGGGCTTTTCACCTTACTGGGTAGGTTCATAAAGCTACCTAATTTTATGAAAATGCTTCTCCAAATAAAGTGATAGAAGATTATCTAGGAACTCTTTTATAACCACTTCATGCAAAAAGGGAATCCACTGTTTCAGAGCTGAAGGACAGCTCTCGAACTGTGTGTAGGCCTTATATAAAAGACATTGATTATATTAGATCGGAAGATTTTCATCCTTGGCTCTAATTGCATATAATCATTATTGTTGTTACGCACAACAATGAAGTTGAAAATATAATGTGATAGAGGTTTGAAAAGAAAAAAAAAACCTTCCCTTAAAAGAGGGAATTTTTTATATTGATAATACTATAAATAAAGGTGCATTGAAAGACTCTTTGAAAAGGGGTAATAAAAATCCCTATTATCTCAAATCATAAATACAGTTCAATTTTGAGGTTTTAATTAAAACATATTGAAAAGACAAATTCAAACTGAAACTCAAACTTTGGTAGTAAAAAAGAAAATTTAACAAGTGTGCTAACATGTGTCTGTATTGAATAAAAATTGTTTTGGTATAATTCCAATCCTGGAAATATTGCTCAGAGAGTTGAAACACAATATTATGTAGAGAAATTCATAATATTGTTATGCAGAGAAAGCTTTCCAAGACCCTCTCATCAGTACCATTTAAACTCAAATTGAGTTAATCAGGTATAAGAATGAGTTAAGATCCAAACAGTCACTTTTTTGTCTCTTTATGTCAAATGAAAAATCAGAAGGAATACATCAATACATCAAAGCATGAATTCACAGCTTTAATATCTTAAGCATGGAATTACTTCTTTTTCCAGGTCAAATTAAATTGCAAATCTATGAGCAATCTCTAGGACTACTGAACCCTAACTGTCTGACTCTAAACCTGAATATAGATATAAAATGGGTTGACATGGTGTTCTATGCCTAATGAGCTTATTTGTCAATTACTTTTCAATATTTTATTTAGTTTATAAGGACAATTAAAATTGGACATAGATGAGGAAATACAGTCACTATACTTATTCTGTAAATGTCATATACTTTTCATATGGAAATCTTTCGCTAAATTGACAATAAAAGTAACAATCACCACACAGCTGCAAAAGAAAAATGACAACAATAAAGGTTAATATTTGTTAAGCACTACTGTGTATTCAAGTTACTATACTAAGCAATTTGTATGAATTAACTTCATAATTTCATGTAATATTCTTAAATGATCTATTGTGTCCTATTATTATCATATAATACCTTTAAAATTCCCATGGTACATTATTATTATTATCCCAGGTGTAGATGAGAACATTCCTAGGCCTAAAACATTCAGCTATTAATGACAGAGCCAGAATATAAAATTAGGCTAGTTCAAACAAACTTTGTTCCAGTGGCCCAAGGAAAACCATGATTTTCTGAATTTTGTGGAATAGAAACCACTTTGGTAACTCTATTCAATGGCTTGGCATCATGGGTATTATTCCAACTACCTATACAGTGATTATTCCTTTTCCAGTTATGAATTTATAGATTGGTATATTATGTCTCAACTCTATTCAAATCTCTACAGCATATTTACTATTATTATATCATTATCCTGCATGTAGATTAATTTCACAAAGTGTTCATAAGTTTCCTTCCTGCAGAGAACTTGAGGAAATCAGCAGTCAAGAACAAAGTTCTGCTAATTGGCTCGGAGCCTGTTTGTCTAATGGGGGCCATTAGCAAGGAAAATGAGAAGCAATCAATGAAAGGACTCTGCCTCAACAACACACAGAAAGGAACCGATAAGATTTTAACAAATTAAATGTAAGAATGATCATTCAAAAATCTCTATGCATTTCAAAGAAATTTGGATTCAGAATACTAAATCATGAGTGCTTGCAGAGCCATTGACTAAAATACTATAAATATATATATATTTATTTATATTTATATATGCATTTATATATATAAATATATACATTAAATATTATATATATATTTACATTAAAATGAAATCACATTGACCAAAAGAAAGAGACAGTTTGAAAGATTCAGCTAGCAGAGAGCCAAAGAAAATGAATGGAAACTCCTCATCCTCTAATTCAGTGCTGCTAGAAAGAATGCATAAGGGTAAAACTCCATTTGACAGCCTGATAGGTAATAGAATATCAGGTAAACATGCACCTATACTTTAGTGATGGCAATCCAGTGTTAATAACTTAACCCTTATATTTATACCAATTTATTTTTAGTTTAAAAATATGTTCAAGAAAACTACATGACAAATTCAGCTTACCAAGACAAAAGAAAAATTAAACCATGTTATTTTAAAGCAAAAATAAAACATAAGATTTAAGACTGAAAAAATGCAAAACAAGATTCTGGACTGAAAAATTAAAGTGAATGAATTACATAAGTAAAACAAAAACAAAAACAAAAACAAAAACAAACAAAAAAAACTTCCCTGGCTGGAGTGGCTCAGTGGGTTGAGTGCTGACCTCCGAACCGAAGGGTTGCCAGTTCAATTCCCAGTCATGGCACATGCCTGGGTTGTGGGCCAGGTCCCCAGTAGGGGGTGCATGAGGGGCAACCACCCACTGATGTTTCCCTCCCTCTCTTTCTCCTTCCCTTCCCCTCTCTCTAAAAATAAATGAATAAAATATTTAAAAATAAAGAAAAGAAAAACCTGAATGAGTAATTTTGGTAATGTCAATATATTTGAGATTTTCAATTAATATTTTGTTTAATACAAATGAATGTTTACAAGATTGTATTGAACCCATGTTATTCTGGGAAATAACAAGTAGACAGAGGGTAAAAATAGTGTTTACCAAAAGAACCAAAGAATGTTTTTTCCAATTATGTGAAATACTCTTCTTCACTGAACTTCAGATCATGAATGAGTTAGTAGATACACTCTGAAAAATGATGCCAAATGCATTCCAAGGTTCATCTCCTAGAAGAGTACAAAAAGTATAATATATTTATTTCAAAGGGTGTTTGTTTTTATTCATATATAGCACTGCACCTTGATTTAGGTATTATTTTGGGGTGGGGGTAGATACCCAGAAGAAGGATTGCTGGACCATATGGTAAATTTATTCTTAATTTTTTGAGGAACATCTGTACTGTTTTTCATAGCGGTTATACCAACTTACATTCCCACCAGCAGTGTATGAAGGTTGCTTTTTCTCCACAACTTGTCCAATACTTGTTATTTTTGTCTTACTGATAACAGCCATTCTAACAACTGTGAAGTGCTATCTTGTGGTTTTGATTTGCATTTCCCTAATAGTTATTGAAGTTGCACATCTTGATCTTAGAGACGATTTTATGAATTTGACCTCAAAGGTAAGGGCCATGAAACAAAAATAAAGGAATGGGACCACATCAGACTAAAAAGCTTCTGCACAACAAAGGAAGCCATAAACAAAACAAGAAGGCAATCAACCAAATAAGAGAAGACATTTGCAAACAATACCTCCAATAAGGGGTTAATATCCAAAATATATAAAGAACTCATATAACTTAACAACAAACATATCAAACTCAAAAAAGAGCAGAGAACCTGAACAAATACCTCTTCCAAGAAGACATACAATTGATTTAGGTACTAAATGGTAAAGTGTAAGGGAAACTACAAGCTGTTCAATACAGAGATAAAAGCTTATATGTTATGGTTTAGTTTTCTGCTTTTTCAGTAATTCATATTTATGATTACTTTTTCTCTTTCTGAACTTTTCACACTCCACTTTATAAACCTTCACTAAATACTTTAACTGTCAGAATTGCTTTCACATATGGTGTTTCATTGATTTTTATACACCATTTGTTTACTCAACAAATACATATTTAGCAAAACCGATCTGCAAAATATGGTGCTAAGTGATGGGGATATAACGATCAACAAATTAAACAATGTTCTTTATCCTCTTAGAGTTGATCATCTATTTGGGAATAAAGTTATGATTTTTAAATTTTAAAAAAATATGATGAGATAGATATTATCAAAAGTGGATGTTCATAAATGTTCCTTCTCCAGATTTATGTAAAGGAAATAAGGATCAAATGTATTGTGAACAGATTATCAAGATGAAAGCAATCAGTATAGACTAAAAATCACACCCTTAAAGGATTGTATACCACTCCAGTGTATTATATGTTGGCAGCACTCTGACTGTATAAAGCTGTACATACTATGGGGAAGAGAGATCAGGGGACCAAGATACTTAAATGGAATGGCATGACTATAAAACAAATTCAATTGGTTTAGAAAACCAAGGCAATCCTTGGAATTTATAAGTGCTAGAGGTTATGGAAGAGTTGTTCTGGATTTATACCCTTCCCTAAAATTTTGGGAGGAGTAAAGACTAAAACAGTTTATTGGATATGTGTATTAATCACCACAAGTCTATTATCTCAGATTATGAAATATTCCATAGAGTAAAATGTATAGCATACTATGGAAATGTACAACTGTGGGAGTGAATCCAATCTGAGAGTCCAAGGATGGCTTTCTTGAGGAAGAAATTTTAAACTTAAATGTGAAGGAGGACTAGGAGTCACAGAAACATATATTAGGATTTGTAAAGGGATTGATTCTAAGCAGAAAGGATAGCATACACAAAGTCCTGGTGATGATATAAGTCCTCTAATAAGGTTAAAGTTTCAAAAGAATAGCAGTTAGCGTAAGACAGGCAAGTCACATGGGATATCATGGGACCCATATTAAAGACTAAAGTTGTTATACTAAGATCAATTGCAACCTACAATCTATTCAAGAAAATTAAATATACATTTGAAATAATTTGTATATGCTTTCATGATAGGTCAGATTCCAAGTATTTAAAGACTACTGTGTTGGCAGAATTCTAGTGGCCCATGAAATTTATCATGGATATTTTGCCTTTATTATCATGTACTCATCACTATGCATGTTCATATAATGATGTGTGTCCAATAAGTAGTGTAATACTTAAGTGGGTTGAGAGATTATTTCAGGCTACCATAGTAATGAAAAACCTTGTAGAACATGTAGAGTTTGAAATAGGGTTTCCAAGAAGCATGTAATTTTGATAAGCATCATTGGGAGAGTGGACGACAAGATGAGGAAGTGTATTTTCTTTGAGAACAGTATAAAAAGCATAGATATGATAAAGTGTCGTGTTCTAAGCCCTGTGAAATGAACAGTTTGGCATCATTGAGATGAGTTATAAGCCTACGGAGGAGGTGACAAGATCCGGTGCTAGAATAGTCACATTAAAGATGGTATCACATGGGGATTCCGAAAACACATTCACTGAAAAATCTGTAGAACTTTGTGGTGAATTTCATATGAAGGGTTGAAGAGAACGGGAAAAGCAAAGATTTACTTTATACTTGAGTAATTAGGAAGATAACTATTAAATACGAAATACTGTGAGCTTTGTTATACTTTGCCTTCATATAGTTCTTACTCTCATATACTTTACAGTAATACCCTAAAATGCCTTTCTTTTGCCTAAGTTATACTTTTCTATACCAGGTGACAAGTAATAATTGTGGATTATTGCATGCTGGTATGATCTGCCAGCTAGTAATTTAGTTTTGGTGGCATCTTCATCTATGTCTGTAGATTAAAACCTGTTGGTACAAGTATTGAATATTTAGGTACATTACACTTTCATTTGATGACAAATGAGAGAGGAGCTGAAAAAAGAGAAAAATTCCCCATTTGTAATAGAAGGGCAGTTCACATAAATTAGTTCAAATGAGATGAATATAAAAATCAAGTGGAATAAATTGTCTAAATTTGTTGGATTTAAACTTGGATTAAATTGTGAAAGGAAAACTTTGTTTAAAAGTATATAGTAAAAATATATGAATTAAGTGTGTATCTAAATAAGAGTTTTATTTCAGAATTTTAATTTTTTCTCTTTAAGAACAGAAGCACTTAATTACTTTTTAGGCTTGTGACATATTTCTCCTGATTATGTTTTCTCAAGTATACATTATAGTAAAGGCCTTACTGTAGGAAATTTAGGAGCATAAATCAGTTATTTTAGCATATGAGATAATTTTATTTTAGTAATATAGAGTTTTAAGTGATGGTAAATATCAATGTAGAAATAGCTAGTAAGCAATTATAAATATAAGACTAGAGCTCAGATTAGAATTAAAAATTTGAGAATTATATGGCCAAAGATATATGAACCATGAGAGTAGAATTCAAATGATTAATGAGATAATAGATGCAGGAATATTGTTATACATTGCTCTTTTAATACTCATATGGATATAAAAGGCAAGGTTTTAGATTTCTGAATGGCAGAGAACAGGAACCAAAATATCTGCAAAAACCTAAAGGACACATTTCTGTCAAACAGGCATTAAAAATTTCTATCCACTGGCTTAAGTACTTGCTAAGAAAGTTAGCCATCATGAAAATTTTGTAGAAACAATCACCTATAAGGAATCAGAACTCCAAACTTGTATCACATGTGGAAAAATGTACCATTCACATTATACAAAGAGGATAAAATTTTCAAACCATCAAATTAATATAAAAGTCGCCTTAGAAACACTGAAACCTATAGAGACTCAACAGAAGTCAATATGAAACTGCTTAAAGCAAATATGCACAATTCACAGCATAAAAGAATGCCATAAAAATAATTACCCTAAAGTTGAGGTTACAGTTAAAACCGCATACCACACATGGAAGCCAACCACCATGAGAGTGTAATACACTGTGACATGTAGGTAACAGAAAAAATTAAAAGTCTTAAAATAAGTATTTTGAATGATTAAGAGTTAAAAGAAAGAGTAGATACCATAAATAGAAGATCAAGACACCATAGCAAAAATGATAATCAAAAAAGAAAAATTTTAATTTTAATGTGTATTATTTAATTTAATTTAATTTTAATTTGTTTTTTATTATTGATAGTACTACAGATGTTCCCATCTCTCTTTTTGCCTACCTCCTCAAAGACCCCACCCCCTTCCCTCTGGTCATCAACACACTGTTGTCTGTGTCCATGGGTGATGCATATCACTTCTTTGGCCAATCACTTCACTCTCTTTTATTCAATCCCTCCTACCCTCTCTCCTCTGAGATTTTTCAGTCTGTTCCATATGTCCATGAATGTTTTTATTTTGTTCACTGGTTTATTTTGTTAATTAGATTCCATATATAAGTGAAATCATATGCTATTTTTCTTTCATCAACTGGTTTATTTCACTTAGCAAAATAATCTCCAGGTCCATCCATTGCTGTTGAAAAAAAGTAAAGGTTCTCTTTTTTATGGCTGTGTAGCAATCCCACTTCTGGGAATATAACCTAACAATCCTGAAATACAAATCAGAAAGAATACATGGACCCTATGTTCATAAAAACATTGTTTACAATAACCAGGATTTGGGATCAGCCCTAGTGCCCACCGGGAGATGAGTGGATAAAAACACTGTGGTACATTTGCATAATGGAATACTATGCTTCTATTAAAAATATATTTTTGAAATAAAAATGCAGGCATTTCAATAAATAACTGAGGAAAATAAAGAAGTAGATGAGACATAGTTGATAAAGGACTTAGTGAAATAGAATATAGATCGAGGAACTTACACAGATTACGTCATAGAGCATTAAAGAAATAGATGACATAAAAATGAAATCCAGGTTATATGGAGGGCAATATACAAGAAAATCCAATTGATTAGTATCTAATCAGATTTCTAGAAGAAGAAATAAAAAATGAAAAAGTGACAATGTTACAAAAATAATTGGCTGAGGAATTTCCAGAATTGAGCTAAGACAAAACATCGTAGCCTTAAAAAATATACTAGATAATGAACAAAATGTAAAATAACAAACCTACATCCTGACTCATCAAAGGGTAAAAATGAAAAGTATCCAACACAAAGATAAAATCTTGATGCAATGCCAACCAGAGAGGAAAGACTATCTACAATGGGAATCTAATCAGACTTATATAAGACTTCTTATTAACAAAAATAAATGTCAGAAATAAATGGAATAAGGTCTTCAAAGTTCCGAGAGAGCATAACTCTCAATTTAAAAGTGTAAACTCATCTAAGAGAGGTGAAAGCAGACATCCCTGTCTTGTCCTCAATCTTAAGGGGAACACTTGCAGTTTTTGCCCATTGAGCATGATGCTGGCAGTGGGTTTGTCATATATGGCCTTTATTATGTTTATGTATGTTCCCTCTAATCCAACTTTGTTGACAATTTTTATCATAAATTGGTGTTGGATTTTATGAAATGTGTTTTTCTTCATCTATTGGTATGACCATGTGGTTTTTATCCTTCACTTTGTTTATGTGGTGAATCACATTTATTGATTTGTGAATGTTGTGCCAATACTGCATTCCTGGGATAAATCCCACTTGATCACGGTGTATGATCTTTTTGATGTGTAGCTGTGTTCAGTTTGCTAATATTTTCTTGAGGATTTTAGCGCCTATGTTCATCATGGATATTGGCCTATAATTTTCTTTTTGCACTGTCTTTATCTGGTTTTGCAATTAAGATAATGCTGACCTTATAAAATGAGCTTGAGAGTCTACCCTCCTTTTGAATTTTTTGGAACAACTTGAGAAGGAAAGGTATTAGTTCTTCTTGGGGTATTTGGTAAAATTCATCTGTGAATTTAGCCATCTGGTCCAGGGATTTTGTTTTCTGGGAGTTTTTTGATCACTGATTCAATTTCACGAGATATAATCTGTTTACTCAGATTATTTGATTCTTCCTTATTTAGTTTTGGAAGACTTCTGGGAATATATACAAAGGAACCCAACACACTAATTTGAAAACACATAAGCACTGCTATGTTCATTGCAGCATTATTTACAATCACCGAGATATGGAAGCAGCCCAAGTGTCCAGTAGATGAGTGGATAAAACAACTATGGGACATTTACACAATGGAATTCTACTCAGTCATAAAAAAGAAAATTTTACTCTTTGCAACAATATAGATCAACTTGGAGAACATTATGTTAAGTGAAATATACCAGTCAGAAAAATACAAATATCATATGATTTCACTCATATGTGGAATCTATTGAACGAACTGAACTAACAAGCAAAATAGAGCCAGAGTTATAGCTAGAGAACAGGATGACAGCTAAGGGGGTGGGGGTTCGGTGGTGGAAAGATTGAGAAAAAAAGAAAAATGACTCATGGAAATGGATGACAGTGTGGTGATTACAGGGGGGAGGAGTATAAGGGGACTAAATGGTATTGAAAAAATACAATATTTTTTAAATAAATAAAAATAATCTCTTTTAAAGTGTATTTAAGAAAGATTAAAACAAATTTTAAAACTTACAACATTTTAGAGATTACTGCTATAGAATATACATGAGTTGAAGTAAATGAAGAGTTGGGATACAAGAACAGTGGTGAAGGAAGAAATTGTTAAATTGTGTTAATAAATTTGCCCAATAGCTAACTCTGTATAAA
>PVJD01012966.1:0-36791 GCA_004026545.1 Mormoops blainvillei | reverse complement strand
GTGGAGAAGGGCCCTTTCCCCACCACGCTGGCACCCTGACCTCAGACTCCCGGGCTCCGGACCTCTGGGAAATAAATGTTTATCGTTCATAAGCTGCCCAGTCTGTGACATTTCATTACAGCAACCTGAACAGACCGAGACAAGCGTCACCCTAACATCCAAACAAAGTCGCTTCTGAGCAAGGAACCACGTCCCTGCTCTTCCTACAGCCTCAGCACCCGGGAGCAGCCTGGTTCCGGGGCCGGAGGAAACCAGTGCTCGGTTAGATCGGGGTGTATCAGCCCTGATGTGGCACTTCGCTCTGCGCCAACAGCCATACCAGGCGCTGGTTGTCTCGGAGTCAGAATGCATTGTTTCGGGATCCAGCAATGGAAATACAATGGCATCTCTTAACATCTCACCCAATAATTCATTCACAAAAGTTGGAAGTTTGATTATCTTTTCAGTTTTGGTTCCGCCGGTTTAGAAGTCTGGAATTCCAAAGACATCAACACTCCACCATCAGACACCACCATGTCCCCATAGCTAAGGACTGCCCTTTGCCCATTTTAGGTTCCTCTTGTCCCTGCATAAAGAGGTGACAAAGGAGGGCTACCACATTGACCGGGGAGATTAGATTGGTTATCGAGGGGAAATGGAGTTTCTGTTGAATTAGGCAGACAATGGAAGAATATTCCTCAAACCAAGAAACCCTAGGCAGTGGTCCCGTATCGTGTCATGTCGAGTGGCAAGAGGCAATGGAAGGCCAAGAGGACCGATAGAACGAGGACCCCCTAAGATCCATGCCCTTCATGAATGAAGGTTTGTGCTAGTCCCTGAATAAAGAAGCCCGACCTACTGAGGGGCTGGCCGAAGGCAAAGAACTAGCAGCGGAGTGAGGAACATATGAATAACAAATACTAAATAAAGCTCATGATAAAATATACAGCTAACAACATATTTCTTCTCTCTGTGCTATGTCACGTTTTTGTCTTCTCCCTCTCCTTTTTCCCTATCATTTTATATAGAGCTTGTTTATCATTTTGTCCATAGAGCAGATGGTAACAATACAAGATTGTGATTAAACTAAAGAAGGAAAGACCAAGAGCCAGGGGTGAATGCCGCAACCGAGGACATTTTTGGGTTTCTGCTTTGGCGGCAAAAGTTGCGTGTATTCTCATTTGCATGAGGGTTGATTTCACAATAATAATGAGTGCACTTTTGTGGCTATAACGTTGTGGTTTGAAAGTTAAGTCCTGGGGAAAGGGTGTTCATTGTTGTCAAGTGGCCAAAAGTGTGTCTGAGGCAAGAACTGGATACTGGCTTTACCAAGACCATTCCAAATCCCTCGTATTGGGCCTTAACGTAAGCTGGAGGCTGAGAAACCAAAGACTACCTTTCCTGGACAACTTTCCAGCTCAGGTCTCCCATGTGACCTTGTCACCCTAGCCCTCTCCAAAATAGAGTGGTGGAAGCAGTGTTTACACCCAGATTTGGGCTATGTTTTCAGCAGCAATAGAAATTTCAGGGATGTCACAGTAGAAAGATGGGAGTTTGAGTCCTGCCACCAAATCTCATGAGAATATGGGCAATTTCCTCACCTTCACGGAGCTGAGCCTCAGCCTCCCATGCGTATAACAGTGACCTGCCGTGGGAAAATCCTTATGAGTATTAAGGAAGGTCGTGCGTGTAAAGCACCTAATAGAGTACCTGGCACACAGCACCGAATGTTGGTTCCTCATTCCTGAACAATTGAGAGCTCTGTTTGGCAGTTTGGTAATTCATCAAATCTATTCCAGAGATATCATGAGTGAAAAAACGTGCAACATCGTGGGAATGATAGTAAGAGAATTTGTGACATTATCTAATGGGGCAGGAAGCCAGGAGGATCATCACTCCAGCTGGGATCTGATTTCTTTGGCGGGGTGGAAAGTTATTTGAGCAAAGCCCACCTTAGAGTTCAGGGCCAATGTCACACTGAAACTTCTGGACTATATCACTGTTTCTCCGGATATGTTTGTTAAGTAGTTTACAGACGATCAAGCCAGGGTTTTGTACAGTCCGCATCTTGGGTTATTTCTCTTTTGAAGCAGGAAGTGCTACTTAATACACAGCAATTGCCTAGAGTGTTTTTTTTTTAGTACTTTCCAAGTTAAAATTCCTAAAATATGTTATTACATGCTCTCCACTTTCATGTTAAAGCAGGACTATTTGAAATGCTTGACCTTAAAATTTACCCATGACTTAACCTTCGAAAGTAAAAAGAATAAAACTTCAAACTGTGTCTCTTCACCGTGGAAACCACCATCTTTGAAACAGTGAAGTGAAGTTAACGCTCAGGGCTGTCTGTCCTGCTGAACTTTATTGTTCTAGAAATGACTGGCACCTGGCAACCTGGAGCGGAACAGGCGAGCTATTCGTTATCCAGTAACAAAATATACAATGTGGGATGTATTTTCTGTTAGAAACTGCTCCGTACTTCCCAGCCCAAGGCGGAGGCAGGAAGTTCACCTTTGAGAACTGGTTTAGACAAGAGAAGGAACCCATGTCTTTTTAGTAAAATATTTCATGAACCTGATGAAAGTTATGCATGAGGCTTAAATATTTACACACTGCATTTATTTGATCCTTTTACTATAACCAGGAATAAAACAATGAACAGATATTTCAGTATATACCTATATAAGCATAGTACTAAGATACTGTTTCATAAATGTGTTAATTCCACTCACTTATTAA
This sequence comes from Mormoops blainvillei, assembly GCA_004026545.1. Lineage (NCBI taxonomy): Eukaryota > Metazoa > Chordata > Mammalia > Chiroptera > Mormoopidae > Mormoops > Mormoops blainvillei. The sequence goes on along the minus strand of PVJD01012966.1, from coordinate 34,073 downwards.
TGGATGACAGGGAGGAGGTAAAGAGAAGAAGAGAGGCTAAAAGAGAGAAAAAAGCAGCTAAGACCGGTGGTCAAAGAGGAGAGAAAATACAGGGCATATGAACTACAGGGGAGAGAGAGAGGGAGGTTAACTCTAAAACACAGCAAGAAACGCAGGGCTAAATAATCTGAATCTGACTTCTAGGTCCTGGGAGCAAAGGATCGTAAGTGTCGGTGAAAAGCTGTTGATTCCTGGCCCCTGCTTGCCAAACCTGTGTGTTTGCCACTGTGCCCCAACCCCCCGCCTGGGTCCCAGGACAATGAACCCTTGTTCAGGAACCGTTGCTCAGAGCGTGAGGAACCATCGCAGAACCACAGAAGATCAAGCTGCCAACACCTTGAACGGTTCCCATCTCCACAGAGTCATTGTTCTGCCTACCTAGGTTCTTTCCTAGGTAGGTTGAACCCTTCCCTAGGCAGACGGGGCAATTCTCTTCTAATAAGATAAATCCGCACCTGTAGCCACTGCTCTCCCAGCAAATCTAATCCCTCTTGTATGGGACATGCCAGCAGAAGCCCAGTGTCCTTCAAGACCACCTTGGAACTGTCCCGGTTCCTCACATCATAGTTTCCAGCCCCCTTTACAACATGGCCCTTCCCTCTGAAAATATTTCGCTCATTTTTCTTCCCCAGTTCAAAATATGGTTCATACCCTTGGCGTGGTCTGAACAACACAAAGGAAAGGGGCTGTTACTGCCCTTTTCCTAAAGGTCCCATGTCAAATACCTCACGCTCAAACTCAATTTTCCTCCCCTTCTTGGGCACAAAGCTCTGGGGAATTGTTGGAGCAGGATAAGAAACTTTGTCTTGGGCCAAGCCTCAACTTCCTCCTTCATGCACCAAGCACGCTTCTCCTCCCGAGCCTGCCGTGAGCAAGGGTCTCCTGGCCTCACTCTCATCACCGTGCTGCAAGGCTCTCCATCAGCTGCCCCCCTTACCGATCTCCCTCCAAACCCTTCCCCAGCCAAGCATCTCCCTCCCGACAGCACTCCCGTAAAGAGGGCATGTGCTGAGCCAGGCTGCGGCCCAGCCCAGCTGCATGAGTCTAGGCAACCGAATTAACCTTTATTCCCTCCCTATAAAATAAAGGCACAATAGCAGTGCCAGGCCCCTGGTGTCCTCGTGAGACAGAGCAATGCACACAAACCCCTAGAGCAGGACAAGGCACTCAGGAAGGCCAGCCACTATTCCAGCGCTACCTCTGGCTCTGCCTCCTAAGGCAGCCCACGTGATTCATAAAGTCACGCCACGGGGGGGTGGGCGGGGGGCGGGGGCTGACAATTGGCTTCAGAGTCACATGCAGGATTCCTTAAAATTGGACTCCCAAAATGGCAGGCAAAATTATGTGAGATGCAAGCACTATTTTTTCCTATAATTCCCAACTGTGGCTACATACAAGAATCATCTAGGGAGCATTTAGAAACTACTAATGCCCTGGCTCCCTCCTCCACCAGGTATTTGGATGTAAGTAGCCTGGGTGAGGCCTAGGCATTGCTCCCCAGATAAACACAGTGGGCAGTCACGGGTGAGAATCACTGATGCACAGCACGGTTTCTAATGAGGGTGGGCATGGGATCACCTGTGCGGTTAAAATCATGCACGCCAAGGCACCTGTCCCAGGAACTCTGATCCCGCAGGTCCCAACCACATACCTATACATTTCTGAAGCTATACAGGTAATTCTGAAGTGCTTTGGAGAACCAAGTCCCCAAATTTGTGTCACCTTTCCAAAGGCTGGCTCCCAAGCGGTAGTCTGAGATGTGATATCTTTTAGGGATGATGTTTTTCCTGGCCCGGGCTTCTGCTATGCAGGCCCAGATGCTGGCACTCAGCCCCAGACCCAGTCCTGGGCAGAAGCAGCTTCAGGGAAGGGAGGGAGGCCTGCAGCCTCTGGCTCATTCCTTCCTGATCTGGCCAATCGCCGACCAGAGCAGCTTGGCCCCTGAGAGGGAGAAAACGCAGGAGAAATGGTTGGAACCACAAGTTCCCTTCTCTCTCTTCATCCAGAATGTTTTAGACTGAGTGAAAGTTGTGCTTATTTCTGACAACATATGCATGTGAGAACAGATTTTCAATAACAACCGATCGAAATTAAATCTGGGAAGAAGTGTGATGTTGTCACTTCGTTTCTCACCACACCAAATATAGAGGCGCAAACCGACAAGCCTGCATAATCGAAGAGAATACTCTCCAAGTTAAACAGTTGTGTTTTCTTTATTTTTAATCTATCCACAGTCTTTAACATAGTCTCTTTTTTAGAAAACACATTCGATGAGCAGCATAACTTTACTTCCTGTGCTTCCTTAAGATAAGTTTTTATTATTCTGAAACTGCTCTTTCCATATTTACGGTGTGAAAATTTAATGAAATGATGGCATATCTTTTGTTCATTTGTTTTTAATGACCTTGCTTTGAAAAATAAGGAATTGCTAACTCTATGTTAGCCAACCCCCTTCACTGTAAATCTCCCACCTCCTTTTTGAAAACCAATCTTGTAAAGCCACAGAGTCTGGGAAACAGGCAATTTCTGCAAAGTGCTTTTCAAAGTACTTAAATAGTATACAAACATACAAAGTATTTAAATGATATACAAACATATGAAACACTTAAATAATGTACAAACATACAAAGTATACAAAATACTTAAACAATATATAAATATACAAAGTATTCAAAGCACTTAAATAATATACAAATATACCGAGTACTTAAATAATATACAAAAAAACAATGTATATAAAGTACATAAATAATATATAAATATACAAAGTATACAAAGTACTTAACCAACATATGTATATACAAAATACTTAAACAATGTACTAATATAGAAAGTATACAAAGTACTTAAACAATATACAAATAGTAGGTATATGGTGGGGCTCCATCCCACACCTGCTAAATGAGTATCTCCAAAATATTGGCATATTAACAAACGCCCCAGATGTTTCTTGTGTATGGAAATATGAAAACTAAACTAGAAGTATTACATTTTGTAAAGGACAACATATTTATTCGAATGGGTCTAAACTGGCGACACACCCTAATGAAAGGAAGGACAAAATAATTAAGTATTTTTGGAAAGTGGAACCTAGCAAATTTGAAAGGTGTTCCTTTGGAATAATGAACACAGCAGGGAAAAATGTGTTTGGTTGGGGGGAAAATGAACAGATGGACAGATGAACAAATGGATGGAAGAAAGTATGATAGTAGGATAAATGATGGAGAAAAGAATGGGGGATGGAAACAGGAAGACTACAAAGAATTGGGAAGAGGGAGATAAATGAAGAGGAAGAGAAAGAGGAAGAGAAAATGTAAGAGTGTGGAGAGCTTCAAGGAAAGAATGCTGAGAGTTACTCTACAAATGAATTAAATGGAGATTATGTCCCCAGTTTCCTCATCTGAAAAGGAGAAAATTGGTTCTGAAAAGCTCCAATATCCTTTCCAGAAATGGCATTGTCTGTGTTGCGGGGTGGGCGGGGAGGGGGGGGCGGTCAACAAAGAAGGAAGGAAAAAGAGAGGAAAAAACATTCCGTAGTTTCAAAGCATTAGGCCATGTATCTGTTTCATACGCTCACTGTAACAAATGACCACAACCTTAGTGGCTTAAAACACAAATCTATTCGGTTACAGCTCTAGCAGTCAGAGCCCTGGGATCTAGGCAGCCGTCCTGTACAGCTCTCACGCAGGTTTTGATAAAAAGACAGGGCTCCTTTCGGCTTTTGGTCCTGCCCCCCTCTCCTCACGATGCACAAGGATGTTACCTTGAGGACAGGCCTGCCAGATTTAGTAAATAAAAACACAAGATGCCCTGTAAACGCTGAATATCAGATAAATGGCACATCATTATCTTAATATAAGTAGGTTCCAGATATTGCTTAGGACATCATAATGCCTCGAAATTATGTTGTTTATCTGAAATTCAAAATTAACGGGGGGACCCCTGTGTTACCTGACGAACTCCCTTGGGGATCATACGCATTGCAGGCAGGCAGGTGGGGGGAAGAGCATGGACACCCCTCTCTAAATGGCATTTATGGTCCAGGCCAGGATGAAAGTTTGCTCACCAACGAGCAGCTTCCCATGCTAGCTGTACGCTCAAGCAAATTTCTTCCCCATTGTTCCAGGAGCTACCCTAATCCCTTCGAATCTGCTTCAAAATGCTAGTCTCCACATATTACCACTCTTTTCATAACCCTTCCAAACTGCTTTATACTACCTGGAAGTCCCTGCCCCTAACCTATTTCTGTTGCCTTGTTTATTATTTACTCCTCACTTCCCCAGGCCCTTATATAAATTTTTGGGGCCCAAGTGAAGTTCACCTGTGCCTCCTTAATTGCTCAGAGGAGACAATATGTCACAACTGAAATGAGCTGAATGTCACTGAAGTCAACACTCAGGGCCATGCAGAGGGACCTGCAAGTAAGTCCTTTTACTATCTTGTGAAATCCCAGTTCACTTCCAGTTGTGTGAGGACCCAAAGTCCTGGCTCTGTCACCGGCTCAAGCAGTTTTTGTTAGCAACTCCAAAAAGGTAGAAAAGAAACTGAATATCGAAAATAGTGCAAACAATGAATATGTTTAGAGGAGGGTGGTTTCTAGGCTTCCGTTTTAAAAAAAAAAAAAGAAAAGAAAAAAGAAAAAGGTCTGACCCAGTTTTCAACTAGGTCAAGATGTGGTAGACTGAGTTAAATCATGAAAGGCACAAATTGCCCTAGAGCAAAGGGAGGATTTCGTGAGTTCACTTCCTGGCTGCTCCTTTAGCTGGAGTGGAACTTGCCTTTCCAGTTGAAGGAGCGTCATACCCCAGAGGAAAAGTGAGCTCATGATTTTAACATCCCTCTACTTATTTTCCTACCCTCCTCCCAACTTTGACTAGATTCCCCATTCTTTCCTGTAATGGTTGGTTTTTCCCCTTTTTAATGACTTACAGAGAGCCAATATGGGTGGCCTCTTTCCTCTTTTTTATTTTTAACAGAGAAAGATGCAAAGAGTCCTGTAATTTAGAAAATCTAATTGCTTTTATTCTTTTTTTTCTTCTTCTTCTATATTTTCACTGGCATCATAACTCTTAAATGTGTTTTGCTTCTTTTGGCTGATTATTTCCCTCTGCATCTTAATGATTAAATTATTAGGACTTTCCTCTTACGCCATGCTTGTTTCTTTTCTAAAGGTTTTTCCATGACTTGGTTTTGCTGATATTTGAAATCTGAGCCCTTTCGATTTCCTATAAATGTTTGTCCTTTTAAAAACAAGCCTCATATTCTTGCCGATGAACTTTTTTTTTTTTTTAACAGAGAGAGAGGGAGAGAAACATCAATGGGAGAGAGAAACACCAATTTGTTGCCTTTTGTATGCGCCCTGATCACAGACCAAACCCACAACCTAGGCATGTGCCCTCACCGGGCATCAAACCCATGGCCTTTCAGTGTGCCGTGTGATGCCTAGCCAGCTGAGCCACTCCATCCAGGGCTTGCCAGTGAACTTTTAACTTTCACATTCCTGCTAGACATTTCCGATCAATTTCTCTTTTTGTTTTTCCTGTTGAAACTTTTTCACTACTCTTTCATTTAGCTTTCCTCTTCCCTCACCTGAAGGGAAATGGTCTTATCAACCCAGGCTCTAAAGTCTTTTTTTAATTTTATTTTTTAATTATGATTGACATTCAATATCATTTTGTATTAGTTTCAAGTGTATAGTATAGTGGCCAGACAATCCTGTAATTCACAAAGTGATCCTCCTAATAATTCAAGTGCCCACCTGCCACCACACATGGTTATTACAATATTATTGACTATATTCCCTATGCTGAACTTTCAATTTGTACTTTTTAATCCTTCAGCTTTTTCACCCAGGCCCCCAAACCCCTCCCCATTCGCCTTGTCACGAATGGTTTTTACAACTGGGCAATACTCCCTCGTATAAATGCACCACAGTTTTTTGTCCGCTCATGTATTGGTGGGCTCTCGGATTGCTTGCCTCTCATATTTACCATGACCAGGGCCAAACCCACAGCCCAAGTGTGAGCCCTGCCTGGGAATCGAACTGGCAAACTTTCACTTTGTAGTATGACGTCCAGCCAACTGAGCCACACCAGTCAGGGCTGTGTCTGTAATATCTCTGGCTTCCTCCTGACTCATTCCCTATCCTCTCTCCCTGGTGTCTATACCTAAGTTCTTCCCTCTAAGTTTTCCTTAGTTCCCTCCTCTTTTTTTTAGGTCTTCCTGTTCTTGCTTCCTAACAAAAATGTCCTTCCTTCACCCTGGCTGGTGTAGTTCAGTGGATTGAGCTTGAGCCTATGAAATGAAGGGTCGCCAATTTGATTCCCCAGTCAGGGCACATGCCTGGGTTGCGGCCCAGGTCCCCAGTAGGGGCCGTGTGAGAGGCAATGACACGTTGATGTTTCTTTCCTTCTCTTTCTCCTTCCTTTCCCCTCTGTAAAAATAAATAAATAAAATCTTTTTTAAAAAACTCTTTAAAAAAATACCAACATACGTTCACTTGCCTACTTAAAGATTCTCCCATTTTCACTGAGATCTTACCTTGAGATGCTTGTCTAACCTCCCCCCTTCTGTGGATACAACTCTATCATAAACAGAGAGTAGGAAAAAATAGAACAAAACAGAATAACAAACAACTAACAAAAATCTATACTTTTTAAAGAAACAAGGGATTAGGGACATGTGCCCAGTGAACTTAAATCACAAAGCAAAGGTGGAAGGGCAAAGTTACTCCCCAAATCACCTTTGAGAGCCTGAGATATGACTGAGAACAGAAGCCCACCCACCCCTGACAGTCCAGCTCTGACAGTGAACCTGTGGGGTGTTGCTTCCCAGTGATGACAAACGTAGACCACGTCTGCACCCAAGTGTCTTCAAAAGCTCACCCTTCATTTGGGTATCAGCTAAGTTGAGGTCTTTGAATAATGGAAGACTCGATGACTAAATGATAGTTAAGTATCACAGAGATAGTCTGATCGGACATTTAGGGCAGAAAATTGACATTTGTAAACAAATAGGAAAGCCATCTGGGTCTCTTCAGAAGTAAGTTCATAGTTAACAACTTCATACAGATTCTGCATCTGATAAAGTCAAGTGCCAGGGTCTAAGAGTCCGGGGTGGACACTGGTCCCTGCTTCCCAGAACAGTGATTGTCAATAAGGGTTAGTAAGGTCATAAAGGAAAACAAAGAACTTAATTTAGTTGTTCAAGCCCCATAAAGAAAATCACACATTTATTGTGTTGTAGTTCAGCAGGCGAACTCACCACCATTCACTAACTTGGCAGGTATTTCCTGGGCACCTATAATGTGACGGTCATGCTGTGGAGCCCGGGGATAGGGTGGTAAACTAGGCTCTTGATTTCATGGCGCTTATATTCTACATGTTACATGTGCCTAGGATGCTGCCAATAACCTGATGGTCTCACTCTCTTCAGAAGCTCTAAGGGCACAGGTTCCGGGACCATGCTGACCTGGCTTGATCCCCAGCCTCCTCTCTTTCTGAACATGTAATCCCGGGTGCTGTCCTGCCTGCATGGCTCTCTCCTGCCCCTTGGGGGTGGACAATGACCTGATCCCACTGTGCAGGGAGAGAAATCTCACCCATGTCCTTCAGAGGAGGAAGGCCAGTCCTTGGGGAAGAAAACAAAATTGGTCTTTCCTTGATCAACTTTTCCTTTTTCCTTAATCAATTTCCCAGCTCAGGGACCTCATCTTGGTAGGACTTCTAGAGGTTGACAGTGACCTTTGAGAGATGAGTAGACCTGTTTCCTCATCCATGGACTTTCCCCAGGAACCAAATCCACTTAATCATGAGAATCAGCAAGGCACCTATAAAAGTGAAAATTCTCAGACCCTACCCTAGATCTAGTAAATAAATCAGTCTCTGTGGATTTCTATTTTTAACAACTAAGAGATGAAACCACGTAGCTGTTTCTATGTTTAACAAGTCCGGACAATCTACCAAAACTTTAATGTTCTTGCCCTGACAGGTGTGGCTGAGTTGGTTGGGATTCATCTTGCAAAGCAAAGGGTTACCAGTTCAATTCCCTGTGAGCAACATGGTTATGTTGCAGGCACGGTAGAGGTTTCTCTCCTTCTCTTTCTCTCTCCCTTCCCCTCTCTCTAAAAATAAATAAATAAAATCTTTTTTTAAAAAACTGTAGTATTCTTTTCTGAAGACTTTTTCCTTATTATGAAATTAATATATGAACATGGTAGGAAATTGTTGTTTTTTTTAATGTCAAGAATAAAATGAAATTTATTGATTATCCCAAAGCCTAGAATAAAGAAAAGTTATTGGATTGGTGTTTCTCTTTTTATTATTTCTATGCATATACATATATGTGTTTTCTAAAATATTTAAGATCATACTACAAATAGTTTTTTCTTGCAGATCATCTCTGTATAAATAGCCATATATTCTGAACACATGTATGATTAGTATTTTACATGAATAATTTTATTTCACTATTATATATTGAGACTCTTTTTATGTGCAAACACTGCTTTAGGTGCTGGTGATACAGTACCTAAAGAAAAAGCAGGAAGAGATGTCTCTTAATGAACTTATAATAACATGAGATGGTCAAGAAGCCAGCTGATACATACATAAATAAAATAATTATAATAAGTACAAGTGTCAGAATAATAACAATTAAGTACCTACGAGGTACCAGGTACAGTTCCAAATATGAACTCATTTAATCCTCATAACACCCTACGGGGCAACTACTAGAATTACCCCCATTTTACAAATGTGAAAGCTGAGGTGCTCATTGCTCGCCAGCATATCTAATATCGACTTGGCCAAAAAGCCCATTTAGTTTTTTCTGTGAAATAAAGGCATATTTTCCATTTTCACCGATAACTTAATTGATTTGGATATTTCGAGTAGGCCAGCCGTCTCCCTCATGGTGGTTGTTCTCAGTTAACGTCTCGATTTGATCCCTGTCAACCTCAACTGGTCTACCCGACCGTGGAGCATCATCGAGCAAGAAATCTCCAGCATGAAACTTAGCAAACCACTTTTGACATGTTCGATCAGTCACAGCACCTTCTCCAGACACTGCACAAACCCTTTTGGGTGTGTATGTGTGTTTCGGTTGCATTTTTACCTTTCTTGAAATAATAAAGCATAATATGCTGAAAATGTTGTTTTTCTTCCATCTTCAGTGTTAAAATGGCTACACAAAAATTCACCGATTTTGTTAAGCTTTCTTTAAATGCACCCTGACATGACAACTGTCACAATACAATCTAACAAAATTGTTTCAAATGAAGTTAAAGACAACTAAGCGTTACTAGAGCCATGTTATGGAAAAGGAACAAACAAACATTTTGACCAACCCGGTACTTACAAAGTGCTATGAAATCATGACTGGGAAAACCCACTTAGGCCAAGGGGCTGGCAGGGACCGCTCTGCAGACATGATATGAGAGCTGCAAGGTAGAGGACAAGAAGGGGGCAGCAGTGTAGAAGCTGAGGGGCATCGTGCCCAGCAGAGGGATATTTGCTGCCCCCCACATGCAGGATCTAACTGCTTGAGGCAGTGCCCCTTTTAGTTTCTAGGTGGTGGGGAGTTCTGGGTGTTCTGGGGAAGGTGCTGAGATGGTGACTGGAGGTCCAAGGCAGGATAACACTACCAATCAGTAGAGACTTACTCTGATCATTTTAATAATCCCAGGTGACACCAGCTAAAAGTTACCCATGGATACACTGAGTATATGCATGCTTTACAGCTGTTGTGTATTAAAGTTATCCCTCCTAGCTAGATAATTTGATTGTTGCTCTTTCAACGCAGTCATAAGCATCTTCATCTGTATATATTTATGCCCTTATGCCTTTATTTTCTTAGGATAAATTCCCAGGTAATAGAGACACTATGATGTATGTGCACATACTTAAGGTTTTTGACACATCCTGAAAATTTTCCTTTAAAATGTATCAAGTTATACAACCACCGACTGTGACTGAGTGCTGAGTTTCCCTGGGAATTATCAACTAGTTTTCCTAGGCATTCAAAGTCATCCAAAGAGCACCTTCTAGGTGCAAGACCCTGTGCTACATGCCACAAGAAATGCAATGAGGTAGGCGCAACCTGATGCTCCTTATGTAACGGAGAGTCCAGCGTCACACAGAGATGAAGCACACATTGCAGGTATAGAGGATGGGAGAACAAGGTACACGCTCCATCCCTGGGGCAGACACAACATGCCCTGGGTGCTCAGAGGGGTGAAGGAGTAGCTTTGGCTGGACCGATCTGGGGATGGCCCGCGTAGGAGAAAACACAAGAGCTGGGTCTTGATTTAAACAGGAGTGAGGGCAGCATTCTATTGTAATTGAACCTACCTAGAGAGATGTGTAAACAGAACATGGCAAAGGTTTGTCATGGGCAGGAAGCCAACGTGCCGGAGCGAAGGGAACACTGAGCCACTCCTAGAAGCACTATAGACAAGATCATGGAGAACCTGCATCCCAGGCTGAGCACCTGATAGATGATGGAGACCCAGGGACAGTTTATAATCCAGAAAATGGTAAGAATCAATTTTTGAGTACAAATACAGCGATAATATAAAGGTGTACTCAAATACACAGAAATTAGAGGCTGGGCAGCTTACCTGGAGGCGAGAGTCGCAGAAAGAAGGTGAGGTGGTGAGAATGGAGACAAAGAGCAGAGAGGTGAGGCTGTCCCAAACCCTGCTCATTGGGATTAGTGCCCAAGTAGCCATGGGGCAGGACACGGTCAGGTGCATTTGGAGCTTTGACCCTGAGAGATTGATTGAAGAGAGGGAGAGAGCAGAGACAGGCAGGTGGGCCAACAGACAAACAACTAGAAAGCTGTATTAATCTCAGGTGGGGTTTGGGGAGAGGGTACTTACAGTTAGTTGAAAGTTTGTTCATGTGTTTTCCAGCTAGAGTTTGTTTTAAAAATTTTTTGACAACCAGAGGACAGGAAGATAGTGAAGAAACAGGACAAAGAAGGGATCGTCTCTGGAGCGAGATCCTGAGGAGACTCCCAGGCTGGTGCGTGGAAGCCAGTGAGAGAAGGAGCCAGGCATGGGTCCCTGTCAGATGACGTCAGCGCTCCTTGTGAAGCAGGAAGCCAGGGTCTGTAAGAGGGCCACTCTGTAGGGAGCTGTGCCGGGGCTCCCTAAAAGAAGCCCCGGCCTGGAGTCCACACCAAGGAGAAGCTGCTGAGTTTACCTAAACAGGGTCACTTAACTGTGACCTACTTCCCCTCAGTTTGACCAAACTTTGGACCTGCATTTTCCTCCCTGTAGGCTCCTGACTTCCTTTTCTTTAGAGCATCTACTTTAGAAAACTCGTCATGGTGAATAGTCTCTGACCCTTTGAGGTGCAAGTTCTTTTAAAAGCCTCCTGTCGGCTTTACAATCCAGTGTATCTTTCTCAAAGACCTGGGGGCTAACCCTTTGAAATATAATCATCAAAGACCATAGTGTTTCTGCCCCCCAGCCTCTGTAGAAGGGTGGGAGCCAAACTTCAGGGGACACCTTCTCAGACTTACAAAACTACTTCTCCTCATGACGATACAAGAAAATTTACTTTTCTTTTGGGTGAAACCAATTAGCAAACACAAATGGACAATAGTACTCTACCTTAACGCTTAAAAACTCTTCTGACTTTTGTTTTAGTGGCATTCAGTCTAGGTCTTAGTTATGGTCTCTGTCCCTTATTGCAATAAACTTGACTAACGTCATCTTTGCTTATTTAACTTTGTCCAGGGCAGTCTTCACTTTGACAGCCCTTGGGAAAGCCCAGCCGACGTATTTACAAAGTACCAGACCAAACACTTGGAGCTCTGCTGGCACTTAGCCATCTGCAGATTAAGGAGACGAAGGACTGGACTGACCCGCAGATGCAGTTGTGTAGCACAAGGAAGCAAAGGAACGAGGATGATGACAGGAGAATTGCTTTGATGACACATTGAGAGGTTTAGTTGGCTGGGGAAAGAATCAAAACCTGTTGATAGACTGAAAGAAAAGGGAGGAATCAAGAAATGACAGGATTGCCTAAGATTAAAAAAATAAAGCAAAGTAGATAGACATAAGGAAGTGAGAGTAAACACGAGAGACAGCCGTTCTCAGAGAGGAGGTGACCCAGCCTGACCGTGACCCTCCCCACTGGAGCCCCTTTGCTGGTTTTTCATCGTCTCAGGGATGATGTTACATCCTTAATGGGACAACTGCCTCTCCCACTGTCACCTCCAGCCATTTCTGCAACACACACACACACATAGGTACATGTTTGCGCACACGTGTCCCTTTCCCCACCTGAAACACATCCTCACGTGCTCAGCTCAGGTGTTTCCTGACTTCAGATGATTTTCTGTAAGTCCTCGGCGGGACTCACGGCTTATTCCCTGAACTTCCATAGCATTTCTAAGACAGATAGTGCTTTTACAGATTTTTAAAAAAAAAAACCTTCCTTCTTCTTCATTGCATGTTAAAATGTGTGATTTATAGGCTTCATTGCCAGTTTGGCTTTTTTTTGTTGTTGTTTTGTTTTTGTTGTTGTTGTTGTTTTTTAGTTTGTTTTGGAGGGGACAAGATTTTTACCCCCTACCCTTAATTGTAAAACAGAAAGCAGCCCTCAACTCCACCTGACATTTCCACCAAAGCTGACTCATTTTTAGGCAGGGTTCCCATCTAGAAATCATCCTGATGGTTTGTACAGTGGGGTGGGGAGAGGAGAGGCAGGCCCGGTCGGGCCCAGACAGGGTCGGAGCCGATCTGAGCAGTGTACCTAAGGCAGGAAGACACAGAGGGAAGGTAAGCTTCACTCCAGGAGCCCTGGGGGTGGAAACCCAGGAAATAGAATCCCTGAAACAAGTGAAACGCAGACATCTGGGCCAATTGAGATTGTACCTGATATGCAAGGAACCACAGAAAGGTGGCGATGAAAAGTCAAAGCAGTAAGTGCAACTGCCTGAGGTGTTATTACAGCAGACAGATACTTTCTGGCCTTTCTACTTGAAGCCTCTACTTTACATGCACGCAGCTAAGGGCAGGCTGTCGGGGTAAAACAGAAGAGAGGGCTTCCTGCCTCTCCCATTAGTAAGGGTGACGTGGGGGATGTTGACATCCTTTCCATTTTTCAGGTAAGAACCACGTGTATGAGTGTCTGCCTGGAGATGTGACTCAAGTGCTGTCAGATGATGCCAATGAGGTGGGATTTTCGTTAATTAAGTTTTGCCAGGGCTATGCTGCTCCATGAATGTAGTTTCATCCCAGTAACAGGGCCATGTGGATATGAGAAAACGTCTGCGGCAGAAGCATTCACACAGGGAACTGGAGGGCCGGTCTTGTGCAAAACCGTGGTCGTCATGAACCATGTTAAGAGTGAGTTTACCAATACCTGTGCTAAATCCCAGAGGACCCGGTTCAGCGTCCCTTTGCTCCTCTGGGTCCCTGTGTTAGCTGGCGACGGTTGTGAGAAGAAATACTACAGACCAGGGGGCTTAAACAATGAACTAATTTCCTCACAGTTCTGGAGGCTGAAGACCCAAGATCAAGATGTCAGTAGGGTTGGTTTCCTCTCTCCTTGGCTTGTAGATGACCGTCTTCTCATTGTGTCCTCACATGGTCTTCTCTGTGTCTGCCTGTGTCCTAATCTCCTCTTCCCATAAGGACTCCTGTTATTGGGTTAGGGACGACCCTTATGACCTCATTTAACCTTAATTACCTCCTCAGACACCCTGTCTCCCCATATGGTCACATTCTGAGGTGGCAGGAGTTGGGACTTCAGCATATAAATTTTGTGAAGATGACACAATTCAGCCCATAAGGGGCCCTCATTCTTTAGATCCTGTACCCCCGAGTCAGCCTCTGGATTTCATGACTCAGAAATCCAGCAGCTCTTGTCTTCCCTGGATTTGTTTTAAACTCTAAACACATTGTGGTACAAGACCGAGTGAATCTAAATCCAGCACTTTCCTCATCCCCCGGAATTTAGGTGACTTTAAAATTAACGTAAGGTTATTGATATTCAAACAAAGGAGAAGGGGAGCAGAAAGAAAAGTGAAAAAGGGTTTCCCATACTAGCTTTACAAACCTGCGACCATTTACTGTTAAAAATTCCTTGATTCTAATAATGAGAGAAATGGAGACTATGTCCTATCACTCTAGGACACGGGCAGTGGGTTCTGTAACCACGTTATTGCACCAGGCTTATTCATAAACATTGTTTATCTGTTTTGATTGAGTTCGAGCCAGAGGAAGGCAACGAATTTGCAAAATCACCAAATTCTATGGATATTAAATAACCAAATTAAATCACCAAATGAGTATGAAGTCATATTTAAGTTCTTCTCACTTGAGTTAGCTCCGTATTGGAGCCCATACTTAGTTTAAAGAAAAAAGAAGTCAACCCAATGGTTGTTTACAGTCCTAGGGATTTTCACCCATGACCTAAGCCTTCAGTCAGAGGAACCAAGGCCTAGTGCAGCACCCCGAGTGGAGCTTCTTTTATCTCAGAAAATTAAGACCACTTCTTGGGTAGGTTTAATCGCATCTGTCTGCCTTACCTTACCTTTACCTTATCTAGGTGTCTTTCTCAGCCAAGGGGAAGATATCAGAATCATTTCTGGGGGGCGGGAAAAAGTAAATTGTTATAGGCTTTTCACAAATACAGAGAAGTACTCCAACCCCAGCCCCTTTACCTGACTTTAATTTTCTTTCATATTATGCATTTCTTTCATCACCTGTTTGTTTTTTGTCCATACTTCCATACGTCACATGATAGCAGAGACTTCGTTTTGTTTATCTCCAGTGATCAGAACAGTGCCTGACTCATAGCAGGTGTTCAATAAATATCTATTGATAACACGGGTGGAAATGTAACTTTCATTCAATAAACCATGACTTAACAAGAAGGGAAAGCACAAACGTCCGGGATGGTTCAGGTGCTGCTCGGGAAGGAGGTGCCCACAGCACAAATGTAGCTTCTTCTTTGAAGAAAGAGCCTTCTTAAGTTTTTTGACACAAAAATATAAACCCATTTAAAATGTTCTATATCCTAACACTTTGATTCTTTCTGAAACAGCAGAGCACACAGGTGACTATTAGAGTGACAAAGAGCCAACAAAAGAACCAACATCAAGGAGCATCGCACCACCACAGGTGCTACTGCCTTCATCGACACAGAAACACCTTGATGCCAGATGCCTTTTGAAACTTTCAGATCAACTAATTCCATCATCTCTCTAAAGCCTGTGTGATCTTGGGTAAATTCCTTAATTCCCTTGCCCTCAGTTTTTCTATTCACACAATGACATAAAAATAGTACCTACCTCATGTTTAAATCAGATAATACATTAAGAATCTTAGCATGTGATATTCGCACTTAGGTCCTAATAGTCCTGATGTTATAAATGACATGATGACCACGCAATCCGCGCCCTTGCATTTATCTGTCTTTTCTCTCACACTTGTGCCTCCAACCCATCTCCATGACATCTTGCCCTGGCAACTGTTCCCTGTCTTTCCACCTCCCGCTCCCCCATCTCCTTGCCTCAGCTGAAGCCTGAGTATATGAGAAAAGCATCACCTCCTCTATGGTCTTCCCAAGACAACCACAAAGCCAAGAGCAAGGGGAGACCAGCGTTCTTGGGCTTCCTCGATGGGACGTCTCCTTTCCTACACACCTTCCCCATCTCCTCTTTTCAAGTACATGTCTAACCATCCACTTTTCTTCTGGCTATGAATGGAAGGTCTTGATCAGTTCTTCACATTCCTTGAAGACTTTAGCACAGGCTCACAGCCTCCTCTTTCATCCTTGTTGCTGGCATCAGTTTAGACAACTTCACACCAGAATGTCCCTTATAAAATGGTCTTGTCCCTCTCCCCCAATCAAACTTTAACCCAACCTCTATTTCTAACTATGAGTCGGGGGACATGTGAAATGACACCATAGAAATGCAGTGGACAAGACCCAGAAGGTAAGAAACTTAAGAGTAATGCCCCAGCTTCTCCAAAACAAATTGCGAAAGAAAAAGAGAAGGATTGAGGTTGATGATAACAACCTTTACTTTTACTTTGATAAAAATACAAATGCAGTGTAGGGACTTTAGTGGAACTTTGCGGAAACCAATAAACTACCAAAAAAATGAAAAACAATCTCTTTTTTAAGCAAGCAGAGAAATCTGAACATTGACCAGATATTTGGTGATACTAAGAATTTAGTGTTCATCTTTTAATCTGTGATAATGAAATTGTTCTTGTGTTTTTAAAAAATCCCTGCAGTAACAAAAAAAAAATGTAACCAGAAATGTAGAGAAAGTTCCGTAATGATAAAGGATCAATCCGTCTGGAAGATATAGCACCTCAAAATACACGAAGCAAAAACTGACCAAATTAAAGAGAGGGCTACACAATCGAACAATGGAACTTGAATATGTCAATACCATATTTTCAATAATACATAGAAAAACTAGACAGAAGATACACAAGAAAATAGAATACTCGAACAACATTTTAAACCCAGTAGACCTTATACCCTTGAACTTGACACTGGAATGCTTGCATTGTGACTAATAAGTTGGCATTCTGACCCAGAAATTTCAGTCACCAGAACCTAAGCTAACAGTTATTAGTATTCCTGGTCCCAGGGATACTAATTAAACAATTAATTGAATACCTTCAGAGCAATAACAAAATGTGCTCCCTTTCTGGCTCTGCCAGGCTCACCTGGTGAGGGCTCCCCGCCATCAACCAATGGCCCTCTCTGGAGAGGCTGTTCCAAGAGAAGGCGGCTGAGGTAGGTGTGAGGAAGGGTCGTCTGGGGTGGTTCTCAGGAATCTCAAACTCGCTCTTCGGCACCCTTCCTTTTGCATGGCTTTTCTGAAGTCACGCCTTCTCTCACCTTGCTCGCCGAAGCGCTCCCTAGTAATTTTGCTTACATTTTCCATCCTACCTGCCTTTTCACTTGCTTTGACTTTTTCAATGGTTCCCCAGTGTTTCCATGTTCAAGTTCAAACCACTATATTTAACTGAGGTAACAGTTTCATTTAATTTTCAACTACGTCACTTTTAGCCCCACTCTGTCCAGTATTACTCAGTTGGTGACATGACTGACATATTAGGTGTGACACTTCATTGTACAAGACTGTCCTGTGCATTTTAATAGGTTTAGCATTCCTATCTCCTGCCTACTGAACACCTAGTACCCCACCTTCAGACACTGTGACAGATAAAATATGTCTCCAGGTATTTCCAAACAACCCCTGCTGCCCCTTTTCAACTGGGTGCCTACTACTGGCCCTCACATCTCAGCTCAAGTATTGAGCTGAACCACGTACCAATACCATATTCATAGTTCAAGAACACCTCACATTGGCTATTAATCTGGTTCAACTGAATATTCTTTCCTTCCGATTTCCTTCTGGAACCCCTTACTGATGCCCTACAGCACCCTGTGACTTTGGTTATTCAAACGTTAATCACTGTGTGTCATAATAGCTGGCTCATTCGTCACCCACTCCTTCTAACTACACTCAACCCTGATTACCTGGGAGCAAAGACCAAGTCTTCACTTGGTATCTCGAGTTTCCTTTGGCTCAGTGCCTGGAATTGTAATGGGAACTAAGCCCACGTTTGAAGAACAAATAAACAGGATACTGAGCATACTTTCCCTGATGATTCAATGCTATTGCTCCTGAACTTGAAGAAGTCTTCAGGGCCTGCTGAGCCACTTGCAGCCTTTGGCTGTCCACCGAACGGCCCACCACTACCCAGCTTTCCGGATCTGTGTGTCTACGTCTACCTCGTATTCCCAGCGTTCCTGCCTCCACGGGTCTTTCCAGTGGCCTTTGGAATCTCAGGCAGGCTGTCCTGAGTGCAGGGTCGAGGCGCATCATGGACTCGGATGACCACGCTGTTTCAGCATCCTTTTGTCTTATTTCTGGGTTCTTGCTAGGTTTCATGCATTTGAAGTCTCTCTTCTGGTTGGTGAGACTCTATCAGGTTCTAAGACCCTTTCACATGATCACATTCTTTTTGGAAACAGCTGAAAGGTGACTCAGCAGGACTTTGGAAGTAGAGAAATATTCCTGTGCTGAGATGCCCACTTCTAGGTCCCTGGCTGGTGACAAAATGATGAGCTAAGTGACTTCTCAAGGTATTTTTGAAATGGTTGTTCTGTCCCTGTAGTCACAAAGTATATGGGTGCATTTTTAAATTAATTAATTTTTTTTGCAGAACTTTGTCCTTTTTAAGGGACTAGACATAGGACGGATCAAACATCTAAGGCTGACACAGCACTCTTAAAATCTTCTAAAATATCTACTTGTCCTAAGACTTTGAAATCAATGGACTTTGATCCTGCAGGTGTGTGGGTGCAATTCGTTATTTTAAAAAAGTTTGTAACAGTTTAAATAATAATTAAAAAATTTTAAATGAAACATTAAAATGTAGGGGTAAAAATAAATAAATAAAAATTTAAAAAATTTTACATCACTAAACACTGAGATATGAATCTCAGCTATAGGACCTTTCAATTTCTTATTTGGATGACTTGAATCCAAAAAGAAAAAAGAAACCCTTTCCATCATAATTCACACAGCTGAAATCCTGGATCATGAAGGACAGAAATAAAGGGAATAATCAGGTAGAAGTAAATGAGGAATACAATTTTTCCAGGAAATATTTTTATCTCCTATTATGCCTTAAATATTTTTAATATATCTTAAGTGCTCTATAACTCAATCAACAAACAATTTTTTATTCTTTTTTTGTTTTTAATATTTATTCTCATCATTTTTTTCTTTTACAGGTAATTAGAACAATTTAGGACACAAGTGATATAAACAGAAGATGTTAAATAGTTTTTTCTTCAAAAAAAAGCTGTTGCTTGCAAAAAAGTTCATATAATCTTATTTCTTCAATGCATAATTTTATACACCATACTAAATAGCTTATGGAAAATTATTATTAAATACTGAAACACACACAGCCCACATATATAAATAACTTAACATAAAATAGTTTGACTCTACTGCAATGCTTAAAAAGCAAAGTATGATGCAATGTGTCGACTTCATTAATGGGACAAGTCCAATGACACAAATCAGGCACGTGATAAACCCTCAACGATGTGCAAGTGAAACCACCAGTCCCCGCGGGGTTCTTTTTATTCTTCGACTGTATCCAGTTTCATTCCAGGCAGCCTCAGTTTTTCATCTTTTTGGCTCTTTGTCTATAAAGAGAAAGAGAATAAACAAATAAGCAATGACAGAGTGACTGATTGGCAGGAAACTCTTTGGTATCTAGCGATTGCCTCTCATTCTCTTATCTCATCTCAAGATGCTAAGATGAGGAAATCGAGGTTCAGAGGTTCAGGAAGCTGAGACAAGGAAATCCAGGTTCAGGGAGGAAGATCCCTGCCCATCAAAACTCAGTGAGCTAATGACAGAGACAGGATGTGAACACTTATACTGTGTCTTCAAATTCTGTGTCTATGGCGCCCTGGTGTTGGATGACTTCTCTCTGTTGATAAAATGTGACTCTCTATTGTCATCAGTGTAAATCAGAACTGCTATTCTCTTTCTCACTGTTTATTTTTCAGTTTTTAACAAACAAATGCCATGGAATCTGAATACTTTATAAACAGGAAACATTTCTGCCACAAGAATCCAACAGCTCGTGACTATCAAATGCAGAGAGGAATCTAATGCACCATGTGAAAAATTAAATTTTAAAAAATAAAAATGTTTTATAAGTGGAAAAAAGTGATTTTTTGTTTTGATGGTCCAACTCAATTTCCCTTTTCAAAACTCCACAGTGCTTAGATTAAAGAACTCCGGGAAGCCTGGGACCCACCGCCCTGCCCGTTGCTCATGCCCCTGCATTTGCAGAGAGGCTAAGAGATCGTGACTGTTTCATACCTGAGGGTATGCATGGCATGTTTCACCCATTTCTTCTTCGGATCTGCACACACAGCGAATCCTCTCTTCGTATGAAATCTGAAAAATCAGAAAATTTGATTTGTGTTTAAAGAGCTTTTAAGTGGCTTTTTCAGGGAACATGTAATGGAAATTTCATATTTCAATGATTGCTTCACACACTAAGCATTTCATTTATTTCAGAGGTGAAACAAAATGAAAAAAAATTCTCCCAATAAAGCTTGATTCAAGAAATGAAAGGGATGCTCCTCGACTTTCTCTACAATTTAACAAATAGCTGTGCAATGGCAGAAAAATGAAGTCCCCAAATATATATATATATATATATATATATATATATATATATATACACACACACACACATACATATAAAACTTATGTTATTCCAAAGTATATTATCCTATATATGGTGAGTCAAGAATATTATATGTGACAGTATAAGTACTCTGAATTTTTACTTACAACCTCAAACATTCTCTGGTACAATATGCTCATTTTAGAGTCTATGTTTTCCATATTTTCCTGAGATATCACTTTTGTAGCCTATAAGTTTATCTTAGAAAGTGATTTTGCTCCTACTATATTTCTTTTTTAAAACAAAACTTTTGCCTTCTCCTAGTCTTATTTAAAGTGAGCTTTGAGTCAAGCCTCCCTCTGTCATCATAGAAGGACACTTGGCTTTGGGTGGTGAACGCCTAATGCAACATACAGATGATGGATTACAGAATGGTACACTTGAATCCTATATAATTTTATTAACCAGTGATACCCCAATAAACTGAATAAAATTAAATATATATATACACATATATATATTTATATATACAAGGGAGCTTTGAAATTCCCATGTACTACTGGTACCATTGAGTTAAATCAATTAATAACTTACATGACGGCATCAATGTCACAAGCTTCATTGGCAAACTGCATTGTGAAGCTCTTCATACTTCTGATAGGAATGATGGCTTCTGTGTACCGAAGGCAGCAGTCAAAGGTGCTTGCTGCTAAAAAGAAATGAAAGGCATTGAGTCCACATGAAGGGACTCTTCTGTGATGGGCATTATGAAATTACTTGTAGTTGTGGAAAACCTAGAATCTGATTTAGGGGGTAAATAAACTATTTAGAGGAACAGTTCCAGTGTCTCTGAGACCCAATTTAACATAGTTCCCAGTTCCTTTAAAAAAAAAAGAGTTTGTGTGCTGGGAAATTTTGATTGAATAATATAGCTTAGAAGCACATGACTTTTCGTAAAAGGAATATCTTTACTAAAACACAAACTGTCTTAGCTCAATCCACTATAATTACTCAAGAATGAGTAACTCCCACTTGAAGAAACTCTTACAGATTAACTTCCAAATTCAGAAAATGAATAAATGGGCAGGTTTTCATCTGTTATCTGGCTACTGAGTATTGAGAGGGGAAAAAGGACAAGACTTTACATAGGAAAATGTGATTTATAAAAGCTGCTTTTATAGGAGCTATAAAAATGCCACTTTGAAATTATAAGAGTTAATAGAAATTTTTCATTTTGTTCCTAAAAGTCCAACACGTGCATTTTTAGGAAGGCACCTTTGGCTAAAAGTGGTGTTCTCTTGCAGCAATGAAGCAATACTTGGACACTCATCCAAGTCACATCACAATCTGATATAAGATAAAGACACACGTTATCACAAAATTGGCAAGTAGGTCCCAGAGGCCTTGCAAAAATGAAGAAGTCAGGTGCCATAATGCACCCCTAAAAAATGAGTTTGAACTTCACTGAAACTATTTAGTAGGGAGAGGAGAACGTTGGGGACGTGAGAGCATTCCTTACATTGTAGAATGCCCCCATTCACTGGTACTGTCACCCAATTCACATCGTTCCCAGAAACAGCACTTGGCAGCATGCTGGAGTGCAGGGGCCTCTCGGAGCCCACCTGCCCCCTGCAACCTGCTGGGATCAGCAGCCCAGGGAAAAGCCTGATCAGCAGCAGGCTCTCACTCGCCTTCATTCCCCAATGAGCTGACCACTCCCATCGCTCCCTTTTGAAGACTTTCTAACAGGCTCCTATCCTATGCGGGCCCCCAGGTGAGCTCAAAGCTTAGAGGAAAATGAAAATAGTCCTTCCTCCCATGTGAACAGGAAGAGTGACACTTACCTTCTGACTGGCTGCAGAGGTGGAGTAGCAGCAGTGACATCGAAGCAGCCAGGAATAAACTCTTGCTACTGCTCATGATTTTCAGCTCAAAGGATAGATGTACACAGTACTGAGGACCCAGTGCTCTGGGAGTGTTGCTGTGCTCTGGTAGCAACCTGGGACTTAGATGGCAGTACTTATAGCCAATATTGGGAATGTACACAAAAGGCGTGTTCTCCCATGGGGTTTTCCCCATCAATGGACCTGCCCCATCATGTCGTCACAAAGAAAAAAACCACAGGGAAAACTTCCTGCCTTTCTCTTATTGGGAAAGTGTGAAGGTCAGAGTGGGAAAGGGGAGAAAAGGGGAAAATCCTGTTACATCCTTTAAAGATTCCCACCTAGTTCTAATTTAAGCTCTTCTCTCTGAAAAGAGAGGATAAGGGTTAACAGTATCACAAAGGCCAGCCCCATAAAGGAACATTGCAGAACTCCTGCTATTATAATCTGGCTGCTTTCCAAAGCCAATCAGAGAGGAGGAGGATTCCAGACATGCTCAGGAACCATTTATAATTGCTAGCTTGTGCTCAGCTGTCACCGGAGACCTTGAACTTCTGGGTTACCTTTCAGATCAGGTAATATAACAATGTTGTCAATTGTCGCCGACTTTTCTGGAAAACACCAACCCTTAAGTAACACTCAAGCCTCACCCTGATCAGGTGGCTAAGTTGTTTGGAGCATTGTTCTGTACACCAAAATGTTGTGGGTTCAATTCCCAATCAGGGCACATACCTACATTGCAGGTTCTGTCCCATGTGGCATATGGGATTGATATTTCCTACTCTTTCTACCTTCACATCTCTCTAAAATCAGTAAACATATCCTCGAGTGAGTATTTAAAAAGAAAGACTCAGGTCTCAGCTTCATCTTGATTTTGTATCGACTCTTCTAAGAATCTGCTCCATTTACAGAACTAATCAATATTACAGCCCAGCAAGTAATCCCCTGCCCTAAACCCTTCATGCTGATGTAGTTATGTAACTCAACCCAAACTTCAGAAGGGTTGAAAATGAAGAAACCTATCAGCAGTGGTTAATCAATAAAATAAATGTCAAATAATAGTGATAATAACAATAACAATAAAAATAATAACAATAATAATAATTAATAATGTGATGAGAATGCTCCACTAGGGAGAATATCACTGTGTGCTAGGGGCTGGACTGGCAGGACAGGTGAACTGTAATGAAACTCTGCAAGTGTGTTTGGGCAGTGATGGAATTGTTTTTATGCCATTATGGGCATGGTTAGACATATTGGCCTATGTGTTTAAAATCACATATTGGCCTATGTGTTTACACATATTGGCCTGTGTGTTTAAAATCATAAAGCTGTCCATCAAAAGGAAAAACCAAAGTATATTATACGATCATTTAAAAATAAAAAACATCGAAATCATTTTTTTAAACTGCCCACCAAACACAAGTGAATTGAAAGAGATAAACCGTCAAACAATAAACAAAAGATAACTGTAGTTGCTATGCCTATATCTAAAAAAACAAAAACAAAAACAAAAAACAGGAGGGCAAGATGGTGGAGGAGTGAATGGAAGTCACACTGACCTCCTCCCAGGAATTAAAACTAAATTGTGGGGAAATTGCCCAGAACGAACACCTGAACAATAGTGAGAGAAGCCTCATAACCTCGGACGGACAGAAGATCAGTTCAGCAAACCTGACTGGTAAGGAGTGCAGCAGAGACAAGAGAAGCCTGGCTGGGCACCCTCAGTTGACAGCACCAGAGGGATATTTAAGCAGCCAGTTGGATCCCCCCGAGAAGAGCGGGGTCTAAACCATAAGCAGGGATCCCCAGCCTACAGTGCCAGAGCCCAAAAAGTACACAGATAACAGCCAGCTGTGAAAAAAGCAGGGCTGCTCTCTGCCACAGACAGGTAGCTGGAGACACAAAGAACTTTTTAAAAACCAACGAGTACATTTTCCTTTGCAGCCACTTACGCTGGGCTCAGGCAAAGGAGGGGGCAGAGTGGGTTAGAGGCACCTGAGGAGAGACAGGGGATGGAGGCTTTGAGGAGAGAACTGAGAGAGTAGCCGCAGGGACCCCGGTGCTGAGTCATCCCACGCGTGGCAGCAGCCATCCTGCTCAGGCAGACCACTCCCCCCTGAGCAGCAGTAGCCTGAAGGGAAACATTTGCCCCAACCCCAGGAATCCTTCTGCCCCACCCTGTGGTACTTAAGCCTGATGCTGAGTGCAGAGTGACTAGATTAACAACTGAAGGAGGCAACCACAGACAATAGATCCCTGAAAGTGTTGAACAGGCTGCCTACGTTCAGACGGGGTCAACATCTGACATCACTAGAGTTGGATCCAGAAAGAAAAAACAGTGGTAAATACCAGGGGCTATTGAGACGAAATCCACTGTGGTCTTCTCCATGATTTGCGATATTTTCTTTACTACATAGCTTTTTAACATTCATGTCTCATCCATCAAGTTGGTGCATATTAAGTCACTAGATTTTATACTGTAGTTTATTTCTCTCCTTTCGTATAATAGTCTTAATCTCTTTACAGTCTTATTAATACTGATTCCTTTGCTGTTGATAGTGGGATTGCAGGGGGAAATTATTTTTGCGGTCATGGGTTTCTTTCCTGGGCTTTTTGGATTTGCTCTGGCAAGCCAAATAATGGGAAGACAAAGAAACACCCCCAAATCAAAAGGAAAGGAGGAATCCTCAGGAAGGCTACTAAATGAAATAGAGGCAAGTAAACTATCAGATACTGAGTTCAAAACGATGGTCATAAGGAAGCTCAATGAACTCAGTGAGCTCAATGAGAATTACCAAAAACTAAAGGGAAACTATAGGGAACTTACTTCAAGCTATATCAGCGTGGAAAAGGACATAGAAACTAGCAACAAGAACCAAGAGGAAATGAAGAATACAGTTTCTGAATTGAAGAACACAGTAGAAGGAATCAAAATCAGGCTAAATGAAGCAGAGGATCAAATCAGTGAGCTGAATGACATGGTAGAAAAAACCTCCCAGAAAGAGCAAGAAAATGAACAAAGGCTCAAAAAGAACAAAGAGGGGTTAAAGGAAATGCAGGACAACATGAAACATAATGTTATCCATATAACAAGAATACCAGAAGGAGAAGAAGAAGAGCAAAGGACAGAAAATCTGTTTGAAAAAGTAATGATGGAAAACTTCCATAATTTGAGGACAGAAAAAGTCACACAAGTCCAGGAAGCACAGAGGGTCCCAATCAAGAGGAACCCAAAGAGACCCACTCCAAGATACATCATAATTAAAATGGCAGGTCTCAAGGACAAAGAGAGAATCTTAAAGGCAGCAAGAGGGAAACAGGGAGTAACACAAGGGAGCCCCAATGAAGCTAGCAGTTGACTTCACAGAAACACTACAAGCCAGAAGGGAATGGCAAGAAATATTCCGAGTAATGAAAAGCAAAGGCCTACAACCAAGACTACTCTACCAAGCAAGGTTCTCAATTTAAATGGAAGGCGAAATAAGGAGTTTCCCAAACAAAAGAAGGCTAAAAGATTACACCTCTACCAAACCAGCATTGCAAGATATGCTAAAGGGACTGCTTTAAGAAGATGAAGAAAAAGAGTGACAGAGAGAAGAACAGACGTACAAAGAGGGTAAAATGGCAATGAATAAGTACCTATGAATAATAAGCAATAATGTAAACAAATTAAATGCTCTCTAAATCAAAAGACATAGGGTAGCCGAATGGATAAGAAAACATGGCTCGCACAAATGCTGCCTACAAGAGACCCACCTCAGAACAAAAGACCTACACAGACTGAAAATAAAGAGTTGGAAAAAAAATATTCCAAGCAAATGGACAGGAAAAAAAGCCAGGGTAGCAATACTTATATCAGACAAAATAGACTTCAAAACAGAGGCCATAAAAAGAGATTACAGAAGGACACGTCAAAATAATCAAAGGAAGAACCCCTCAAGAAGACATAAACATTGTAAACATATATGCACCCAACATAGGAGCACCCAAATACATAAGAAAAATCCGGGAGGGCTTCAAGAAAGACATAGACAACAACATGTTTATAGCATTAGGGTATTTTAATATCCCACTGTCAACAATGGGTACATCATCCAACCAAAATATCAATAAGGATACTGTGGACTTGAATGACACATTAGATTGAATGGACTTAACTGATATATATAGAACCTCTCATCCCAAAGAAGCAAAATACATATTCTTTTCAAATGCACATGGAACATTTTCAAAGATAGACTACATGAAAAGGCAGAAAACAAGCCTCAAAAAAGTCAAGGAAAGTGAAATCATATCAAACAGTTTCTCAGACCACAAGGGCTTGAAACTAGAAACCAACCTCAAGGAAAAAACTCAAAAACATTCAAACTCATGGAGACTGAATAGCATGCTATTAAACAATGAATAGGTCAATAATGAGATCAAGAAAGAAATTAAAAAGTTTCTGGAAACAAACGAAAATGAGCACACATGCTGTGTCCCATAGGTTTTCACACCTATGGGACACAGCAAAGGCAGTCCTGAGAGGGAAACTCATAGCAATACAGGCCTACCTAAAAAAGACAGAAACATTTCAAATAAACAACCTAAGCCCACGTCTGCAAGAACTGGAGAAACAACAACGAACAAAGCTCAGAGCAAGGAGGCCGAAGGAAATAATCAAGGTCAGAGCAGAACTGAATGACATGGAGACTGAAAGAACAATTCAAAGGATCAATAAATGCAGGAGCTGGTTCTTTGAAAAGAAAAACAAAATCGACAAGCCTTTAAGCAGACTCATCAAGAAAGACAGGGAGGGGATCCAAATAAATAAAATCAGAAATGAAAGGGGAGAGATTACAAATGATACCCAGAAATGCAAAGGATTATAAGATATTACTACAAACAAGCATACGCCAAGAAATTTGAAAACCTGGATGAAATGGACAAATTTCTAGAAAAATATAACCTTCCAAAACTGAATGAAGAAGAAGCAGAAAGCCTGAACAGGTCCATAACAACTGGTGAAATTGAAGCAGTAATCAAAAATCTCCCAGCATACAAAAGCCCTGGACTGGACAGTTTCACAGAAGAATTTTACAAAACATTTAAGGAAGAGCTAACCCCTGTCCTTCTGACACTATTCCAAACAATCCAAGAGGAGGGAAGACTCCCACACTCTTTTTATGAGGCCATTCATCCTAATCCCAAAACCAGATAAAGACACAGAAAAGAAAGAAAACTACATTTTCAGAAAACTGCTAATGAACATAGACCCTAAAATCCTCAACAAAATAGTGTCAAATCACATCCAGCAATATATTATAAAGTTCATACACCATGATCAAGTGGTATTCATCCCAGGGATGCAAGGATGGTACAATATTCACAAATCAATAAACATAATATATCACATAAACAAAAGGAAAGATAAAAATCACATCATATCAATAGATGCAGAAAAGCATTTGATAAGATACAGCACCTATTTATGATAAAAACACTCAGCAAAGTGGGATAAAAGGGGCATACCCCAACATAATAAAGGCTATATATGAGAAACCTATGTCCAACATTACACTGAACGGGCAAAAACTAAAATCTTTCCCACTTAGATTGGGAACAAGACAAGGATGTCCTCTTTCACCACTTCTATTCAACATAGTATTAGAAATCCTAGCCGCAGCCATCAGACAAGAAAAAGAAATAAAAGGCATCCAAATTGGAAAGGAGGAAGTAAAACTGTCATTCTTTGCAGGTGACATGATAGTTTACATAGAAAACCCATAGACTCCGCCAAAAAACTACTTGACTTAATAAGTGAATTTGGCAAAACAGCAGGATACAAAGTCAATATTCAGAAATCAAAGGCATTTTTGTATACCAACAATGAAATATCAGAACCAGAAATCAGGAAAAACATCCCATTTGCTGTAGCAACAAGAAAAATAAAATACCTAGGAATAAACCTAACCAAGGAGGTAAAAAACCTGTACTCAGAAAACTATAGTACACTGCAGAAAGAAATTAAGGAAGATACAAATAAACGGAAGCATATACGGTGTTCATGAATTGGAAGAATTAACATCATCAAAATGTCCATAGTACCCAAAGCAATTAATAGATGCAACACAATCTCTATTAAAATACCAATGACATATTTCACAGATATAGAACAAACTATCCAAAAATTTATATGGAACCATAAATGACCCCGAATAGCTGCAGCAATTTTGAGAAAGAAGAACAAGGTAGGAGGGATCACAATACCTGACACCAACCTATATTACAAGGCCACTGTTATCAAAACAATCTGGTACTGGCATAAGAACAGACACATAGATCAATGGAACAGACTAGAGAGACCAGAAATAAACCCTGTGATGTCTCCATGGTCAATTAATATTTGACAAAGGGGGTAGAAGTATAAAATGGAGTAAAAATAGCCTCTTCAACAAATGGTGTTAAGAGATCTGGACATCCAGATGCCAAAAAATGAAATTTGACCACCAACTTATACCACACACAAAAACAAACTCAAGATGGATAAAAGACTTAAATATAAGTCATGACACCATTAAAAATCCTAGAGCAGAACATAGGTAGGAAAATCTCAGATATTCCAAGCAGCAATATTTTCAGCAATATGTCCCCTAGAGCCAGGGACATAAAGGAAAGAATAAACAAATGGGATTTCATCAAAATAAGAAACTTCTGCACAGCTAAAGAAAACATCAGCAAAATGAAAAGGAACCAAGCATATGGGAAAATATACTTGCCAATAATACCTCGGACAAGGGTTTGATCTCCAAAATATATAAAGAACTCACATGACTCCACTCCAGAATGACAAACAACCCAATTAAAAAATGTGCAAAGGACCTAAACAGACACTTCTCCAAGAAGGACATACACAGGGTCCAGAGACACATGAGAGGATGTTCTGCATCCTTTCACTAGCATCACTAGCCAGTAGAGATGCAAATTAAAACCACAATGAGATGCCACTACACACCAGTCAGAGTGGCCATCATAAAGAAATCAACAAATAATAAGTGCTGGCAAGGATGTGGAGAAAAGGGAACCCTACTACACTGATGGTGGGAATGAAGACTGGTGCAGCCGCTGTGGAAAACAGTTTGAAGTTTCCTCAGAAAACTAAAACTGGAACTGCCTTTTGACCTGACAATTCCACTCCTGGGATTATACCCTAAGAATCCCGAAACACCAATTCAAAAGAACCTATGCATCCCAATGTTCATAGCAGCACAATTTACAATAGCCAAGTGTTGGAAGCAACCTAAGTGCCCAACAGTAAATGAGTGGATCAAAAAACTGTGGTACATTTACACAATGGAATGCTATGCAACAGAAAGGAAAAAGGAGCTACTATCCTTTGCAACAGCATGGATGGAACTGGAGAGCATTATACTGAGCGAAATAAGCGAGGCAGTGAAAAACAGATACTATATGATCTCACCTGTAAATGGAACCTAATCAATAAAACAAACAAGTAAGCAAAGTATAACCAGCAACATTGAAATAAAGAACAAACTGACAGTAACCAGATGGGAGGAGTGGGATAATGGGTGAAAAGAAGGGGAAGCATCATCAGGAAACATGTATAAAGGGCCCATGGACAAAACCAAACGGGGGTTAGACTGAGGGTGGGATAAGAGTGTGGGTGGGGAAGGGGAAAGTGGTGGTGGGAAAATGGAGATGACTGTACTTAACAACAATAAAAAAATGAAAAAAAGAAATGATCGTAATAGGAAAAAAAAAGACAGGGATGCCAGCTCTCAATATTCTAGTCAACATTTTGCTGGAGTTTCTAGCCAGAAAAATTAGGCAAAAAAGGAAGAAAAGGCATGCAGATTGGAAAGGAATTAGTAAGTATCTTAATTTGCAGATGAAGTAATCCTGTACATAGAAAATCCTAAAGAATCCACTAAAAAACTATTGGAACTAATAAGTTCAACAAAATTAGATTCAAGGCCAACATAGAGGAATCAATTGTATTTCCATACACTATCAGTGAATAACCTGAAAATAAAATTAAGAAAACAGTGACTATTATAATAACATCAAAAATATTAAAATAGCTTGGTATCAATTTAAGAAAATAAATTAAAATTATAACTGAAAACTACAAAACATTATTAAAGAAACTAAAGAAGACTTCTAAATAAATAAAAAGTCATATCATGTCATGATCAGAAGACTTAATTAACATTGTTAAAATTGGCTCTACTTCCCAAACTGATCTTCAGATTCTGCACAGATCCTAACAAAATCCCAGCTAGCGTCTTTACAGAAATGGTAGAGCCAATACTCAAGTTTGTATGGAATTGCAAGGGATCCCAAATAGCCAAAACAATCTTGAAAAGGAAGAACAAAGTCAAAGGACTAATACTCCCTGATTCTAAAACTTACTGCAAAGCTGTACCAATCAAGGCATGTGGTTACTGGCTTGAATATAGAGATATATTGATCAGTGGAGAAGAAACGAGAGTCCAGATATAAACCCTCCTGTGAATGGTCAAGTGACCTATTCAAGGGGGGAAGGAATTGTCCTTTCAACAAACGGTGAAGTCACAACTAGGTATCTGCATGCAAAAGAAGGAGGTTAAACCACTACCTCACCCATATACAAAAATTAACTCAAAATGGATCATAGGCCTGTACATGAGCTAAAACTATGGAACTCTTAGAAGAAAACATGGGAATAAATCTTCATGACCTTGGGTTGGGCAATGATTTTTCAGATACAGCACCAAAGTCTCAAACAACAAAATAAAAAAAAATGAACTATATCAAAACTATAATCTTTTGTACTTCTAAGCATACTTAAAAAATGTGAAGGAACAAGCCACAGAGAGGTAGAAAATAGTTGCAAATCATACATCTGTAAGGGACTTGTAGTTGTACTCAGAATATGTGAAAAACTTTTGCAAATTACAAATAAAAAGATAAGTAACCCAGCTTTAAAATATCTGAGTGGACATTTCTATGAAGATATATAAATGGTCACAAGCACAGAAGAAATTCTCAATACCTTAAGTCCTTAGGAAATAGCAAATAAAAGCCAAGATGACACACCACTTCACACCCACACCAATTGCATAATCAAAAAGCCCAATAATGTGCTGGCAATGATGCAGAGAAACTAAACCCTCACAGACAGTTGATGATGAAATGTGATGCAGTCACTTTGAAAACCAGTTTGACGGTTCCTCAACGGTTGATCCTAGAACGACCACAGCACCGAGCAAAGCCACTGCTAGACCTGCTCCCAAGGGAAACAATAATGCATGTCCTCAAAACACCTTGTACATGAAAGTTCACAGCGGAATTATTCATACCAGCCAAAAAACGAAAACATTCCATATGTCATAAACTAATGAAATGATCTATCAAATGTGGCCAATTCGTACAATGGAATGCTATTTGGCAATTAACGATGAATGAAATATTGACGGATGCTACAGCATGGATGAACCCCGAAAACATGACACTAAGTGAAAAGGAAACAAGCACGTGCTAAATGATTTCATTCATAAGAAACATTCAAAACTGGCAACCCTATAGGAACAGGATAGAGAAGAGTGATTGTCTAGGGCTAGATTGGGGTGTTGGGGTAAAGGGAGGGGAATGGAGTGACAGCTAATTGCTATGTGGTTTCTTTTTTAGTCTAACAACATTGATGGTGTTTACATAACCCTATGAATATGCTAAAACACACTGAGTCGTGCACTTTAAAAGGTTGAATTTTATGGTACCTGAATTCTATCTCAGTAAAGCTCAAAACCGAAAAAAAAAAAAAAAAAAAAAGAACCTCCACCTACCTACATCTAACACACCCCAGCCCATGACCCTCTTTCTTCATGACTACTCCTCGTGGCATGCTTTCTGTATTCAGTTCTCCTTCCCCCATTCCTGTTGTCTCTCCTCTTCTCCTCCCTCTCGTCTTTTAATCCATCTCTCTTTCCCTCTCCCATGAATAGCTATAAAAGAGAACTGATTTTGGATACTTTTTTATATTGATTGAAATTTTATTTCCATATGCTTACTTTGATAGATGTGTTATTTCAAAGTTGTCACTTAAAATTTTTTTTTAACGTAATCTTCAGTTGATATTTTTAGGTCAATGAACATGTTACTGAGAGGTTAACACAAGAAAATTATTTCAAACCTAATTTATTAAAAGGTTATTTATCACACGGGACTTTATTTTCTAACCACTGTTTTCAAATCTAAGACTCATTCCTAATGAGCACTGATTCCTGTTATAGCAGACTCTCAGTTTCTCACTCTTCTTTTCCTAAAAAAAGTGACTAGTGCCTTAGGTGAAAGGTGCTCAGTACTATATACCAATGATTGAATTCAAGAGAACATATAATAAGAGAGTTAAAACACACACAAATAATTATATAACGAGGCAATATAGGGTACCACATTAATATTATATGAAATGTTTTCATGGAAATTGTTCATAAAGTGCGATCATTTGTTACCTATCTCCCTTTCCATGTCTATGACAGATGAGCATAAGCTATGTCATGCTGACTACGGCAGTTCCATCTTTCGGTTCTCCTTCTAATAGGGGTTCCATGAAAAGCTTTTGGAAGATGGTAGGAGTTCTTTTTATAACAGTACTTATTAAGCACCAGCTGGGTGACATAGTTTAGCAAGGAACGTGTTGTGTAAGCGAGGAGGCATGCTACTTTATTCTTACCAGGGAGGTGGGGACAAAGGACCAGGCAGCTCTGAGTTTTCCAGCTTCCACACCTGTGGGTCCTGACCGGAGCTGTGCTTCACGGACAAACATAGTCTTTGCCATGGTTTTTGAGTAATAACAAATTATAGAATTTCTAAGCTATGGAAGCCCGGAGACCATCTAGCTCAATACCTAATTTTAAAGATGAGGACACTGAAGCCAGACAGGTGTTTGACTTCATCGGTGTCCAACCACGACGACCTGAGCCGAATCTAGAAATCAGACGCTCTTCTCTAAGTCAGTGGGTTGCTCTTCATTCCCTCCTCAAGGGTTCGTTTTCTGACTGTCAAATGGATGGCATTGTACATCATTAGCCTATGTTTTTATTTCTTTCGGGTAGCAACATACATTGTACTTTCCATGCAGACTTAATCATATGCACCAAAGTCTGAGGTGTTACGGAGGTCATTAAAAATAAAAATGATAACCAAAACTTCAGTGGAACAATACAAGTCCCCACAATGACTGCTTAAAACAAACCAAGCCTGTTGTCTCTTGGCATCTTAGTTTGGGTTCCCCTGAACGTGGAGCTTGAGGAGCAAATCACTTACTTGTGAGATAATCTCAGGCACCAGGGGCGAAGCAGCGAGGTGGAGAGGGGACCAACATGCAAGGTCATTCTGTGGGCGCTGGGGAATTTATTCCACTCCAACCCCCTGAGAAACAAAGAGCTGTCTTCCAGAATTACGGCCCTGAACGATGGCAGATGAAGTCTTTCTCTGCTGGCTCACACCCTCATTAGCTGAAGGCTGTCTGTAGGAGCATTCGTGCCCCTTGGGCACGTGCTTGAGGGAGGGGAGACTGGATCAGCCTCTGAGAAGGTCTCAGGGCAGAAAGACAAGCAAAGCACGCTCAGGGTGAGCTGTCATCAGTGTGATGGGGTTTAAACTCATGACACTACAGCTGGGACTGAAATCAATGGTGGGCTGAAAAAAAAAAAGTGACCCGAGATTCTAGAGATATCTCCTACAAATGGCTTTAAAAAGCTTTTTTAAAAACATTTTAGGCAGGCAATTGTGAAGAAAATAACCATTACGCCTGCTAATGCCAGATGATTTCTCCAGACCCCAAGAGGACAGCTTGGTTTTATAAAAATGGTCTCCCGCGGAACACACTGCATAAGCACAAGGTTTGGTGGTCGTGTCCCGCTCATCCTGAGACAGAGCTTTGGCCCGTAAAC
>PVJD01012965.1:19174-36888 GCA_004026545.1 Mormoops blainvillei | reverse complement strand
CCAGCCAGGGCTCAAGATAAATGCTCTTTGGGGCTTGGTGGGGAGGGGCACTTTTCAAAAATGGAAATTGGTCTTGGAATTTGGAGAGTGATTCTGGGGCTCTGACGCTCTGCACCCCCGGACCTGCGCACTGGCCTCGGTCCCTGCCCCGCCCCCCACATGGAGGCTTACTCCAGAGTTACTTTTTATTTCAGCCGGACATTGGAAATAGGGGTTACTCACAGTATTGGGAACGTGCCCACACATAAGACATGGAAGTCTGTCCCGTGTCCCGCCATGTGACCTCAGGCCGTGGGGGCACTTCGGGCACAGGCCCTGCATCAGAGACGTGGTATTAGTGAGCGGGGCCCCTTGTGTGGGCCCCTCGGGGTAACATGGTGAGGACAGAGTCACCTTTTCCAGGGAAAGGACCGTGTTCTCTGTCGCAGACGTGCGTCCGTGGCCTTGCTCAGACAGCCGGGACCACGGGAGCCCCGGGGGGCCCAAGGCACACTCGTGCAGGGACTGCGCTTAGTCCTTCCTCTCAGGCCGTTCTCTTGAAGTCACCCGAACCGCACAGCTCACGGTGCATCTGGGGCAGGCGGACGAACACGAGGCAGGTGACACGCGTGGTCCGGCCGCAGCCACTGCGGTTCTGATTGGGGACGCGTCCATCAGGCGCAGAAGCTGCCCTCAGTCGTCCCCCCAGTCCTGGAGACCACGGTGTGCCTGCTGAGCTGTCCCCGCCACAGCGGCTCAGTGACTCAATTTTCCTCTGAAACCTGGAATCACAGCCCCCGCTTCGAGGACCGCGTCAGCTTTCGTGGGCAGGATTTATGTGGCGAGTCAGCAGCCAACCCATGTGATTACTTGCTCATTGATCGTAGGTAACTTGTAACTTATCATGGGTTAGTTACAAGTTCCGAACGTCTGTGCTTTGCCTAGTTACGTTGTTACTGATTTCTGGGCTGACTGCACGGGGGGCCGAGGGCAG
The DNA here is from genome assembly GCA_004026545.1 of Mormoops blainvillei. Classification (NCBI taxonomy): domain Eukaryota; kingdom Metazoa; phylum Chordata; class Mammalia; order Chiroptera; family Mormoopidae; genus Mormoops; species Mormoops blainvillei. Next base: position 35,915 of record PVJD01012965.1, on the reverse strand, counting down.
CCTGTCTAGCGTTCTCCTGCTCGGCCGGGTTCAGACCTGCTCCGTGCCGGGCGTTTGGCCAGCGCGCGTGGGAGGTGATGGAGGCGGCTGTCTTCACAGCTGCGGGGACGGAGGCCGCTCCCCGCATTCAAGTCTGTGGTCACGTTGGATTTTTCGTCTGTGTTCTAGCCCTTACTGAGGGGAGCACGTTAACACCCTGTCGTCATGTGGGTTTGTCTTCAGTTCTCATTTCGCCGTAGGTCACTTCCTGCCCCGTGAACAACGGGTGCACATAATGGCCCCTTTCTGCTGAATGACCCTTTTTCTTTAAATTACGGGACACTCGTTCTCACTTCAGTGATGGTGGTTTGTCCCCAAGCCTGTTGGGTCTCAGGGTTAGCCTCTTTCCCTCTCTCCCTGTCCGTAGGCCCCTGGTTTGGGTTCTCCGTCGTAGACAACAGAGAGCTGGGTTTTAAAAAGTCCAGTCTGGTGCTCTTTTACTTCCGAGCCGCAGCACGAAGTGTGTTTCTCTCGTGAAACTGCTGGTGTCTGACTTCACCCCCCGGCCTCGTCCCGTCTGTTGCGTCACCCCCTCCTTTCATGCCCCCGCGGGCCGATTACTCACTTTTACCAAACGCACGTCCCCGCCCCCGCGCTAGGTGCCTCATACCCTGTTGTCACTCTTTCTGTGGTTCTCTTAGGTGTGGTCTGTGGCCAACTTAGTAAAATCAATCAATCTTTCTTAAGTCGCTCGATCTGACCCCATCACGGCGGTGCTGGGGCGGCGGGGTGCCTGGGCCCCCACCTCATGGCAGCAGCCCTGCTGTGAATCGGCTCGGACAGGCGCTGGGTCGAGTTTCTGAGTAGGCGGAGGCTTCCGCTGACCAGCGGGTCTTTCCAGGGCGCTGGGACGGGAACGCACAACTTCTGGCCACAGGCCCGAGGTCTGGGGGGCAGGCGAATTGGGTGTGGGTGTGCAGACCCCCCCCCACAACGACCGGTGCCGAGCAACAGATTGCCATGGGCTTAGCTGCGCAAGACGCCGTTTGTTCCCAGACAGTTTCTGCGGTCAGGAGCCCAGGCCGGGCCCCTGCCAGGGCCTCTCCAGGCTGAAATCGAGCATCAGCCGGGCTGGGGGCTCATCCGAAGGCTTGACTGGGGAGGAACCCACGTCCCAGCCACTCACTCATTGGCAGAATTCATTTCCTTGTGGACTTAGAGTCTGTGACGCCTTCTTTAAAGCCAGTCATAGGGGGACAGGTCCTGCTGCTGCACGTCTCTTAGCTTTGGGGACGCCCCGGACCCCCTTTTAAGGGACTCACCTGATTAGGCGCGGCACACCCCAGGACGGCCTGTCTTTTTGATTAATTCAAAGTCAACTAATAAGGGATCCCTGTGAGTCCGGGCCCCATCCCCCTCCTTTCCTAACCCCCTTGCCCGCTCCCACAAATTCGGGAGGCCCGAAGCTCCCTGCTGAGCTTGCACCTATTTCCTGACTCAGCCCCGCAGCTGCCACCCCTGGGGACCCTGCCCAGGAGTGTGTCTGGCCTGTGTCCTCAGCCACGTGGGCCCCAGGGGCTCCCCAGGATCGTCACTCTGCTGTCCTCAGGCCCGTAACCAGATCCAGTCCAGCCCGGGTCTCAGGAGCATCACGGTCCTGGGCGTCGGTGTGTCCCGTGGGTGGGGGTGGGGGTGGGGAGTGAGAGCGTCCAGGGCCCCCCGCGGGCGCAGACACACCTGGCAGGGGTTGTCCTGGCCCCGCCCCGGGCCCGTGTGCCCTCGGAGGTTCCTGGGTGCGTTCTGTGCCGCAGGCCACCTCTCTGGGCTTTGAGAACTCCTCTTACAGGAAGGAGTTCACTGGCTCCCCGTTCTTTAACTGGAAACGTGCCTTCTCATTTGAGGAAAAGAAGATCTTCTCCATCTACGGACACTACCCAGTGATCCGGGCCGCCCTGCGGAGGAAGGGCTGGGTGGAGAAGCTGCACTTGCCACCCAAGGTCACCGCCAACGGCGAAGGCGGAGGGGCCGCCGGTAGATATCGAAGCCTTCGTCCCGCCATGTCAGACGTTTGTGTGTCTGCCTCGAGGGCCCAGACGTGTGCCAACCCCGCAGGGCCTGTGACTCGGGTCTCCCTTGGGGGCTCGCCCCCGCGCCCCCTCCAGGGGTCTGTGCGCTGGGCGAGTGCCTGACAGCCCTGGGGCCGGCCACGGCTCAGTGTCCCCACTGTGCCTGCCTGACCGCCCCTCCTCCGGCCTCAGCTCCCGCTCGGTCCCCGAGACCCCGCCCAGCCCCCCGGGACCCTTGGGCAGGTCGAGGTGGCCCGAGACTGACTGCGCCCTTCTCAACCTTAGGATCCGCAAGGGCACCTGCAGACGAGGTCGCTGGGAAACCAGGTGCTGTGTGGCCGCGGTGGCGGCCGTGTGGAAGCGACTGTTCACGGCCAGGCATTCGGGTCGTGACACGCGGACGTCTCCCACGTGTGTTTGCAGAAAGTAAATGTGCTGACGGCAAAGAAGACCAGGAAGTGGCCACAGAGGAAACAGACGACATCCACAACGTGATGGTAGGCCCCGTGCGTCCGGGGCCGGGGAGGAGCCGTGACCCCGCGCCGCCCGCTGGGGCCTGGGGGTGGGGGACAGGGCCAGGGTCACGCCAGGCCTCTTGAGCAGCCGCCACAGAGCCGGGCCAGGGATCAGCCGGCGCGGGTGCCTGTGTGCAAGCTGACAACTGTGTCGGCGACTCTGGACGGGCCGTGGGAAAGGGCTGGAGCAGCCCCAGGCTCGTGAGGACATGCCTCTCCCCCGTGGGGCCGCGACAGCGAGCACGGTGTCCCGCTGGCAGCAGGCTGACCGCCGAGCGGGACTGAGCCCAAAGCGGCCCAGCCTGGTGACCAGGGTGGCAGCTCGGCCTGCAGCAACCTGAGAGCCAGCGCTGAGACGCGAGGCACCCTCAGGCAGGTGACCGTAAATGACACAGCGTCGCTCTGTCCCTGGAAGGACAGTCCCTGGAAGCAGAGGAGACACTCTTGACTCCATTAACATTCAGAGGGTCCGAGCCTCAAAGACACTGGGAAAGGGGCAAAGAGACAAGCGGGGCGGGGCGGGGCGGGGGCTTTGCGGCGCGTTTGACTTAAAAGCCGCGATGCATCCACAGATCAGCCCAAAGTGACAAGTAGGAAAATGGAAAAAGGCTGGAATAGGCCGATGGCACCTTGCTTGACTTGTTTCTGTAAAGGTGACCCTGGGGGACACTGAGTGGCGTCTGTGGGGGGTCCTGGTCCAGGCGACCCTGTCCTGGACGCAGCGTCTCGCCCTGGTGCCCGGGACCTCGCCTCCGCTGGTTCCCTCCAGCAAAGCGTCGCATCCCCGCGCCGAGCCCTCACTCAGCGCGGGGTCAGGATGAGGCTGGGAGGCGGCACGGGCTCCCTGGCGCCCTAACGTGGGGGCGAGGCCTGCAGCGCAGGACCCCAAGGGCCTTCACCGAGGTCGGGGGGCGCCTCTGGGGGTAGGATTTTGGCGAAGGTTTTCATTTCCTTGTACCTATTTGGTGAGAATGTTTGACCAAACATGTGCCTTTGTTTGTAAACACCAAGCGTGGGCACCCAAGGCACCTCTGAAGCCCCCCATTCTTGTGGGGTCAGGAAGCATCACATTTGCCCCAAGTGCACACGCCCCTGAGCCCACGTGGGCACCCACAGGCCAGCCATTAAGACAGCACGTGCCGCCCCCACCCCCGCCGCGTCCCCTTGGTGTCCCTACAGCCCAGTGCCCGGCCCCCTCCCCGCCATGCCCGTCCCCGCCGCGCTTGCTCCTTGAGAGCAGAAGCCTGTGTGGCCATGGCTGCCCAGCTGCGCACCCGGGGCCTCCAGCCTCCAGGGGACGAGCGACGGGTAGTTAGAAGCCGCACGTTGTCACTTAAAGTCCGATTTCTTTTGCTCTCAGTTACGTCTCGACTGACTGAGGACGTGGCCCTTGAATGTGGGGTCCTGATAAAGGTTTTCTTGCCAGTCCAGGCTGGTAAAAAACGAGACACCCTACTTCCTCTGGACGATCAAGAGAGATGCCATCGACTACCACAGCCTGAGCGGTGACCAGGTGCTGAACCACTACGGGAAGACGGCGTCCTTCACCACCAAGGTGGGGGCGGGGACAGCACTGTGGGGAAAGCCACGTGGGGACCGCCACCTCGGGGCTCCTCCCACTGCCCCGCCACAGGGCACGCCCAGGGCCAGTGTCCGGGGTCACTCGTACCTGCCCACCCACCAGCCCCCCAGAGCACTGTGTGCCCCTCACTGTGTCCCTGGGAGACCCTGTGGCCACAGTGATGCCCACCTCTGGGTGCCCGGGCCAAGCGTGAGATGGGGCTGGATCCTGGGCCTGAGGAGGGGTGGGCCACCCTCACTTGCCGCCATGGTGACTTATAGCTACAGGGGCAGTGACGGGCTCTGCAGGGGATGGTGACACAGTGTCTGCCATGACCGTCACTCCCCTCCACCCCCTGCCACCTTCCAGCCCGACGACACCTGCTGGAGGGGGCTGCTTCCTGTTTCCTGGGGGGTCTCAGGGTCAGGGGTGGGACCAGCCCAGGGCCCACGTGTACCCACTGGGCAGAGGTTTGATACAGGGCTTCCCTGGCAACTAGGGGGCCGTCCCTTCACCAGGCAAGAATGACCCAGGAGGGGGCTGGGCACGAGGTCCACATGCAACGAGGCTCACCACTGCCTCCACAGATCGCTGTGGGGGGTCTAACCACCCCGTGTGTCCTCACGAGGCCCAGGGCCACGGCGCCTTTTGCAGGGTGGGTGATGCCTGTGGGCGCCCCGGTCAGGCCGGGCTCCCCGCAAAGGCCCCATCCAGAGTGGCTGTGAGTGAGCCTCTTTCCAAACGGGGGGTGAGCTGGACCCTGAGTGCAGGACCTCCCTCCAGGCCTCTGTAACCACGGATCATGCCCTTGGGGCCAGCTGTGGCCCCTCCAGCCACCCCTGCCCCTCCCGGGCCTGAGCCAGGGCACCATTCAGGCACATGGGAAGGGAACGCAGCGCCCACCACCCTGGGTGACCTCGGATAGCCCCCTGCCCCTGCCCCGGACCTGCCGCACCTGCCATGGACCAGAGGAAGAGCCCAAGGCCCCGGTCAGCACGCCGGGTCGCTGGGCCGCTGGCAGCAGCTGGCCGGGGTGGACGGTGCCGGAGGGCGGGGGCGGCCAGTGCCCAGGTGCCCGGGTGAGCAGGCGGGCCTGACTTTCCGCTCGGCCCTCTCTGGAGATCGGGCTGTGCCTGAACTTGAGGAGCCTGCCGTGGTACGTCCAGGACAACCCCGACACCTTCTTCCCGCGCTGCTACGGCCTTTGCTCCGACAGCGAAAAGCAGGAATTCCTGGGTACGTAGCTGGCCTGCACGCCAGGAACCCGCAGGGGCTCTGGGCCCCCTCCCCGCTGACACGCTGCATGGGCAGGCCTTGCCGAGGAGCTGGAGCTGGGGTGAAGGTAGAGGGTCTGGTCCCATCCCAACCCCTGGGGACTCAGCTCCGTGCACGTGGTGAGGGCTGTCCAGAAACTTCCACGGGCAGTGTGGGCAAGGGAGGGAGGAGGTTGGCGGAGGCCACATAGCTGAGTGTCTGCGGCTTGGGGAGGCTGGCCTGGCCGGGCGGATGGTGCTGGGCCTGGGCCTGGGCGTCCTGGGCAGGCTGGTGGCCCCGGGCTCCGGTCTGGGACAGAGGGTCCCTGGTCGACCTGCTGAAGGGCCGCAGGAGAGAGATGGCGGTCAGGGCTGGTGGGGCGGGTCCGCTAAGGGGCAGCGCGTGTTTCCTCAGCACCCGGCCTGGGGGCTGTGGGGATGCGGCATCGCCCGGCACCCCAGCCCTGTGCCCTGGCCGCACCCTGGCTCCAGAGAGCGAATGAGCACCAGGGCCTGTGGGCGCCGGAGGTGACAGGTTCCACGTCGGCCTGCGGCGGCGAGGGGCCTGGCAGAGCCCGGAGCCCAGGAGGGGCGGGGGCGCTGAGGGGAGCAGGCCAGGAGCCGCCGGGTTTGGGCAGCGTGCCTGGGGTCCTCGGGCAGAGGGGCAGGGCCGGTGTGCGAGCTCAGGGCCTTTCTTCTGAGGGAGGGAGCAGGCGGGGGTGAGGGGCCCTGAGCCTGGGGGCCGGTCAGCGAGGGGAGTTGAGGTTCTGGATGCTTCCAGAGTGACAGCAACTGCTGGTCGGGTGGATGTCAGGTGGGGCGGCCCCCGCGGAGGTGAGGAAGGAGCAGGTTAGGGGAGAAGGTGCTGGAATCTGCAGATGCCGAGGGAGGCACTGGGTGGAGTCTGGGTGGGGTGGGGACAGGCCTCCAGGTGTGGGCGCTCGCAGGCGAGCTCGCAGGCGTGCGGTGCCTTCTGTGTTGGGCGGGCGCTCGGGGCCCCGGCCGTCAGCGCTGGGCGCTGTGAGGCCGCAAGCGCAGGGAGGTCCACAGAGGCTCTGGGAGGGGAGGGTGCCGGCGGCGGCGCGGGGCTGTGCTCCAGGAGGAGGGAGGGGTGCGCGGGTTCTGCCTCTGGGTCTGTTGCTGGGTGCGTTTGACCCCCCGGCAGAGGCATGGGGGAGGGGGGCGGGGCGAGCGCCAGGCCCCTGCGGGCTGTGGGACCTCTGGGCTGGCGCTGGCGGAGGCCTCTGGTCCCCGGCATGGGCAGAGGGCGCGAGGCCTCGGTGCCTTTTCAGATGACTTCCGGCGCACGGCGGCCTCCAGCATCCTCAAGTGGGTGGTGAGCAGCCGGACCCAGAGCAGGAGGGAGGAGGAGGCCGGCGACAGTGACTCCGGCAGCCAGAATGGTGAGCGCGGCCGAGGCCGGACCACGCTGGGAGGGCAGTGACCGAGGGGCTACAGCTGCGCCCTCACCCTGAGCCTGCTCCCACGGTCCCGAGGAAGAGGGGCCCCAGGGAGGCTGGTTCTCCGTGGTTTTAGGCCTAAAAACCCAAAGAAGTCTCTGGTGGTGGTCGTTCACGTCAATGAAGCAGTTTTAGGTTCACAGCGAAAGTGAGGTGACGGTCCAGAGTCTCACCCCCGCCCCGCCCTCACGGGCACGCCCCCCCATCAGTGTCCCCCAGCAGAGGGAATGTCGGAGGTGGCTGACGCACTCCCACAGACACGCGGTCGTCACCCAGATCCCACAGTTCACGTTCAGGTTCACTCCGTGTCACACGTCCTGTGGGCCTGGACAAATGCGAAGGGTGCCCGCCACGCGTCCGCCAACATAGTGTCACACAGAGTCACTTCCCTGCCCTGAAGTCCCTGGTGCCCCGGCTCTTCCTCCTCCCCCCCCTCCCCTGGCCCCTGGCGGCAGCTGCCCTTCCTCTGGTCTCCACTGCTCTGCCTTCCCCAGAGCGTCACGGAGGTGGGGCCACAGTGGGCAGGCGGCCCAGACGGGCCCCTTTCCCTTAGAAGCGGGCACCGGAGGTTCCCCCGTGTCTTTCCGTGGCTGGAGAGCTCATTTCTTTTCATCGCTGAATAACATTCCGTTGTCTGCTTGGACCACGGCTTATCTATCACAAGGCATTTACTAAACGCCAAGCATGTCCTCAGACAAGTGCATGTTTGGGGGAGAATTTGTAAGACGTGCCATCTTGTCCCCACCCAGAGGGGCCGAGTCTAGCTGGAGGGTGTGGGGGAGCTGGGTGCTCCCCAAGGACCCCGCGGGAGGACAGGGTACCTGCCCGGGCAGGTATGGCATCCAGGGGGCTGCCCACGGAAGGGTCACCAGAGAGGCCTGGCGGCCCCGGGGCCGGGGGGCCACAGTCCGGCGCCTGCGCCCGGTTCCAGGTGCTGAGGACGGCCCGAAGCTCACGGGCCTGTCGGGGCGGCTTGTGGACACGGCGTGCAGGGTGTGCCGGGCCTACCTGGGGCAGCTGGAGCACGAGGACGTCGACATCCCGCAGGATGCCGCCAAGGACCTGACAGAGGACGAGTGGCGGGAGCTGACCCAGCAGTACTACTCCCTCGTCCAGTGAGAGCGCCGGGCGGGGGTCTGCCGGGGGGCCGAGGGGAGTTAGCCTCTGGGACACGCGGTGCCTGTCTGGGTGTGTGGGCCACCGTCGGGGTGCTGGGCTGCCCCTCTGAGTGTGGGGTGCTGTCTGTGGGTACGTGGGTCTCCATCCGGGTGTGGGGCCCTCGCACGTCCCACAAGGCCCTGTTAGATGATTAGAGGGGCCACCCCTGTGGGGGCACCATTGGGCAACACCACCGTCAGCACCATCCACAGCCCTTCATTCCTTTTACCTTGTTTGAACCCCAAGTGGCTGTGGGGATGGGCGGGGCAGGCCTCCTGACCCCCCACGACCTTCATCGCCCCTGGCTGAGTCTGGCTTTCCTCCCATCCTGAGGGCCGAGACCAGCCCAGGGCGGGGGTCCAGTGCCCCCTTCACCGCAGCCAACAGAGGGGAGCTGGGGCAGAGGTGGCCTGGACGCCCCTGCAGCGTGAGCTGCTGTCAGCCAAGGGGAGGGGCCCGGAAGGTCAGACCCACAGCTTTCGAGCGTCTGCTCGCAGCCTATGCGCACACCAGCCAGTGTCATTTCCATTCCTTCTCTCCTTTTGGATAAAGAACGTTTTCTCCTTTCCTCTCGCAAGGAGACAGAGATACTGAAAGGGCGTGAGAGCGCGCAGGGGAGTTGTCCAGGGGGGTGAGATTCTGATGCGTGCCCGCTGTCTCCCTCGCCGCGTCGGTTCTGTCCTGTCTACCGACCCCAGAGGGCTCGCTCCTTCCGACATGGACGGGCAAGCGGGCGCCCAGGTCTGGGCTGTCGCCGGGGCGGCCCCCCAGATGGGCAGGCCAACGGCGAGGGGCGTGGGCTTCCCGCGACCCGCCCGGTGCCTGGCAGGACTTGGTCTCGCCCCTGTCCCTGGGGTGGCGAGCTTGCGCGTCTCAGGTCACTGCCGGCGTTTCAGGTGCTTCGTGGTCGCCTGGCCTCTTCCCTCGTGAAGAGCTTGCTCACACGCGTCCTCGGCCAGCGCGGGGCTGCGTCGGGGCCGACCTCTGGGAGCCCCGCCCACTGGGCGGCAGGGCCCCGCCCCTGCGCTGCCGCGTCCCCGTCCTCGGCTGCAGTGGCGCGTCCCCTTGGCTATCGGGCAGCGCTCGACGCGTCTCTTTGCCCCATGCTATTCTCCGTTTCCTCCCGAGGTTGAGCGTGGATATTTTGTGCTGACCCAACTTCGGGGTGACCAGTGCTGTCTTCTGTTCCCTCCAGCCTGTTTTTAAGTCCACCCGCTTCCCCCTGCGGCCCGTGGGTCACCTCTCCGGTGTGGCGTGTCTTTGCACTTTGCTCCAGGCCAGGCTTCCCTGCCTCCTCTCTTTCCCGCTTTCACTGTACGCCGGACTCTGCGTGTGAGGGAACCACGGGGGTGGAGCTTGTGCCGTCCGCTGAGGTAGGTTCTCGCTCGCCTCCGCGGAGCGGGCTGACACCTGCGACCAGTGAGCTGGTGAGCAGGCCTTGGGGTGCAGCTTTGGGCCTTTCCTCTCACACAGGTGTCAGGTGTCTGCAGGGTGAGCTTCAAGAGCACCTGCTGCAGGCCGCTCCCCCCGGGAGAGCCCGGCTCCTGTGCTCCGGGAAACCGGCTGTGTGTTGAGCACCTGGTGCCAGTGGACGTGGCCACGTGGCTTCTTTGTTTTTAATCAAGCCCTCGTGCTCACGCCAGACTCTCCGCCTTCACCCAGGCTCGGCAAGAAACTTGCTCACCCAGGAAAGGCTTCCCTGCGCCTGGAGGTGTAGTTCATCTGGTTCTCTTGACTTCCACAACTTTCTGATGTTTTGAAAAACACGACGTTTGTCATTTATGTGCACTCTCCCATCTGTTACAGCCAGTGGAACGGCTGGCCACTGCCTGCCACATGCAACGTAAGCAAGGCGGTCCCCCAATCACACACTCCCGGTCATTTTATTTTACCTCCTACAATTGATTTTCAGTGACACATTTTTGTTTTTGTCTTTTGGGATTTACTAAAACATGGACGCTACATCTCGATTTTGTTCACACGTTGTTAGTTCAACTTTCGCCGCGTACCAGATGGTGTCAGCGCAGGCAACGCCACTCCCACTCCCCGTGTCCCCTGCACTCCTCGTTGTCCATCTCACCTCCGCGTCTATTTTTTCTATTAAAAAAATATTTTATTTATGTATTTTTAGAGGGAGGGAAAGGGGAGAAGAAAGGGAGAGAAACATCACTCGGTTGCCTCTCGCGCGCCCCCTGCTGGGGACCCGGCCCCCAACCCAGGCCTATGCCCTGACTGGGAATCGAACCGGCGACCCTTCGATTCACAGGCAGGTGCTCAGTCCACTGAGCCACACCAGCCAGGGCTGTTTTCTTCAGTTTTTTATTGTGGTGAAATGCACAACATAAAACTTACCCTCTTAACTATTTTAAAATGCAGAGTTTAGGGCTATTACACACTTTCGTGTTGTGGGACCACCCGCCTCCACAGCTCTTCCGCCTCGTAAGACAGGAACTCTGACCCCGTGACCCTATAACTCCACGTCCCCTCCCCCAGCCCCTGGCAACACCATCTCCTTTTGGTCTCTGTGCTTCTGGCGACTGAGCACCTCACACAGGTGGGGTCGTACAACATTTGTCTTTTGGGGACCGCCTCCCTCCACTCATTTCGCACGTTGTCGCGTGTGTCAGGACTTCCTTCCTGTTTAAGGCTGAGAACGCGCCGTTGTATGCGCTGTGCTTACTCGCCCACCGACGGACGCTCGGGTTGCCGCCACGCGTTAGCTACTGCGAACTAGGCTGCCGCGGACTCGCGTGCGCAGGCATCTGAGATCCTGCTTTCCTCGCTTTCCGGTGTGCGCCCAGAGCTGGGATCGCTGGATCAGACGGCGCTTCCACGTCTAGCTCTCGGAGGAGACTCCTGGCCGTTTTCCGGAGTGGCTGCACCGCGTTACATTCCCGTCAGCGACGCGCGGGGCTTCCCGTTTCTCCACATCCTCGTCGGCGCCTGCTGCTTTCTGGTTTCTGGTGGCGGCCGCCGCGGTGGGTGCGAGGCAAGGCCTCGCCAAGGCTCGGGCCTGCGTTTCCCTGGCGACCGGCGATGCCGAGTGTCTGTTCAACCAGCAGCTCCGTGCCCGTTAGCGTGTCGTCTTTGGAGAGGCGCCCACCCAAGCCCCCTGCCCGTTTCTGAGCCAGGCTTCCTGTTGTCGTTGAGTTCCGGGGGCTCTCTGTGCGTTCCGGACGCCGGTCCCCCATCCTACGGCTCCTTCGCAAACACTTCCTCCCGTTTTGTGGCTTCCCACTTTCCCCTGTTGACACGGCCTTCCGATACACGAATCTAAGAACGCCTCGCGAGGTCCGACTTGTCTGGTTTTTCTTTTGTTGCCTGTGATTTGATGTCATATCCTGGGCGCCATCATGAAACCCTGCAGCTGAGGATTTTGTCCTGTGCTTTCTTCTAAGAGTTTTATAAATTTTAAGTGTGTGTGTGTTTATGTTGAAAACTTATAGGAGTATAACTTTTATAGCTTTTGGTCTTATGTTTAGGTCTTGGATCCATTTCGAGTTAATTTTTGGACACGGTGGGAGGCAAGGGTCCAACTTCACTCTTTGGCACGTGGGCCCTCTCGTCCCAGCGGCACTGGTTTTGGAAAGGTCGTCCTTCCCCGTTGAAATGGCTCTGATGCCGTTGTCAAAAACCGTTTGACCGCCTGTGCGAGGCCTCCGTTTTGGGCTCCCCACTCTGATCCCGCAGCCTGCGTGTCTGCATGTGCCTCGGCACCACGCTGAGGCGACTGGCCTCATGGTCAGTTTTGAAATCGGGAGGGGTGAGCCTTCCATGTCCTACGTCAACTATGTCCTTCCCTTTCCACACCATTCAGGCTACTTGGGGGTCCCTCGAGAGTCTGTATGACTCTCTGGAAGGGTCTCCCTATTTCTGCAGGAGATGTCAGCAGGGATTACACTGGGTCTCCAGGTCGCTTTGGTCACTGTTGACACCTTTCCACCCCCAGCATCCGGGGGATGCGCCTGTTCTCTGGGGATTATGGGGTTGTCCGGACCTCCACCCCAGCTTCGCTCCCCTCCCCATCCTCTTCCTCCAAGGCAGAGGTGACAGTGTTGTCACCGTGATGCCCGAGCGTGCAGGTGGCCGTGCTCCTGCCTTAATACCGCCCGGGGTGAGGGGTCCTTCCAGGCAGGGTGTGCACACCCTGGGGACAGGCGTGGGGGACTCCTTCCTGTGGGAAGGCCAAGCGCCCCTCTGCTTACTGAGCAGAGCCGAGATGGCACGGTGTCTGTCACATGAGTCTGCCAGTCTCCTGGAACGTTCAGGGTGCCTGGTGTCCCCACCGTCCGGCCAGGAGCGGCCCCGCAGGGTGTAGGTCCCGGCGCCCTCCGCGCCCCGAGGTGGGGGGCCAGCCCGCCAGGCCTGCCGTCAGGGGAGCCCGAGAGCCACCCTCGGAGCCTCACACACCTTCACATTTTGCTTTTTAGTGGCGACGCTTTCATCTCCAACTCGAGAAACCACTTTTCGCAGTGCCAGGCCCTGCTGAATCAAATCTCGTCCGTGAGCCCACAGACGGAGATTGACGGGCTCCGGAATGTCTGGATAGTCAAGCCTGCGGCCAAGTCCCGGGGCCGAGGTGAGTTCTGGGCCCCTGCGGCGCCCTGAGCAGGGGCCTTTGGGGACAGCCCACCGTGGGTGCGGAGGGGCTGGACGCCAGGGCTTGTGGCGGCTCAGGACTCCCCGGCGCCGTGCAGCCCTGGGCCCGGGGACAGGTGTCTGCACAGGACTGACCTTCCCGGCTTTTGGTCTGAGCTCTGCCGCCTAATTAGGACATTTCTACCACATTCCTCGCACGGAGCTACCGTTTTCTTTGTTATACTGATGATCTTGGCAACAGGCTTAAGAAAGGGTGGACGACCCCCATCCCTGGCAGTGGGGGTCCCCACTCCTTGGGCCTATTACACACCCACCACGAGCTCCCAGAGGCTCTGGGCACCCAGTAGGTGTTGTCCATGGGGACCGGTGCGCACGTTTCTGCTTCCTCTTCTCGTGTCGCAGCCCTGACCACACTCTCTTTTTTATTCCCAATGGTAAACACTGTATATTTCTTAAAAAAAAAAAAGGAAAACCCACCACAAGATTTCAAGGTGGTTTTCTAATCTTATTTGCGCTTCCAAAGAACTGACCTTTGGTTGCATGTGTTTCAGTGTTTCTGTGAGGGACGTTTCCCCTCCTTGGCTCTGACGTAAATGCTAAGCTCACTTACTTTCGGTCTTTTTTGTGCAACAAAAAGCTTCGGGCTATGAAGTTTCCTTTGAATACGGCCTTAGCCGCATCCTCTTGTTCGCTACAGAATGGTCTCGGTTTCCTGAGAATCTAAATATACTCTTCTTTTTTTCCGGATATTCGGTCCCCCGCTGGAGTTACTTTTCATTGTTGCTTTACATTCACAAGTGGTTAACTCTTATGGTGTTTTTAAAAATCTACTAATTTGATGTTCCTGCCTTCACTCCTAAACGTCATCTGTCCTCAAACTTTCCCTCTCCTTGGCTTCTGCCTGCTTGGCTCTGGGGGCCACCCTCCCAGCAGGGGCTGGGTCCCTGCCCCCCACCCCCCACCCCCACTCTGTCGTGGGCCTGCTCCCCTGGATGGTAGCGCCCTCTGCTGGTGGCCCCGTCTCCCTGCCATCAGGTCTGCCTGTCCTCGCGGCAGACCCTGCATCTCCCGGGATGCCCACGGACCCACCTGTCCAAGACTTAGGGCACCGCGTTCCGCCGGGTCACTCGCTGGCTGCGCCCCCGCCTCTGTCCCCTATCCCTGCGCCCTCTCTGGAGTCCTGGGGCTGCACTGGCTGCAGGCAGGACCCAAGGTCAAAGCCTGCCCAGCCCGGGCCCCCTGTCTCCTGCCGCCTGCCACGGTGGGGTCTCAGGGCTGAGCAGTGGCCTCTCGCAGACATTGTGTGCGTGGACCGCGTGGAGGAAATCCTGGAGCTGGTGGCCACAGACCACCTCCCCACCAAGGACAACAAGTGGGTGGTGCAGAAGTACATCGAGACCCCGCTGCTCATCTACGACACCAAGTTCGACATCAGGCAGTGGTTCCTGGTCACCGACTGGAACCCCCTGACCATCTGGTTCTACAAGGAGAGCTACCTGCGGTTTTCAACACGGCGCTTCTCCCTGGACGACCTGGACGGGTCAGTGGGCCATCGCCCTGGTGCTGCGGGTGCGGGCACGGGCAGGGCACCCAGGCTATGTCTGCCGTTGCCACCACCACGTGAGACACGGGTCACCGAGGTCCAGGTGGTTAAGTGACGTCCCTCCCAAGGGACGGGCGCAGGCCCACTGCCCCTCAAAGCCTGTGCCCTGCACTCTCGAGAAGTGTGTATCTTCAGAAAATCCCAAAGCACCTCTCTCCCCAGCCCTGAGCCCCGCTGCTCTACCTAGGACCCCAGCCCCCACCCCAGACTGAGGGGGAGCCCCGGAAATCGTGAACAGGAGCGGCCCAGTGGGGCGGCGTGAGCCCCGCACAGCCACGGCCTTAACACGACCTGTCAGGTTTCCAAGACTTCCGTGGCACGTGGTTTCTCTTTGCTTTTGTGTCTCGTGGAAGTCAAACCTACCCGTCGTCCCGGGGGTGGAGTCAGCACCCAGAGCCTGATGGAAAAGTCCCAGACACGGAAATGAAAATGAGCTCGAGAGGGTCCGTAGCGTCTTGGGGTCTCCCAGGGGCGGTTCATCCTGTCGGTATCCTGCTTAGAACGGGCCTGAGTCTAAGCGAATCCACTGGAAATCTCAGACCGTGAATCTCAGTGACCAGCTCTCGAGGGCCGATCTCTGCTGCCCTGTACAGCAGGGAGGCTGGGGCTCGGGGCCGCTGGCACTCGCCGGAGGCCCTGCGCCGGGGCTGGGCTTCGGACCTGGCCCTGGTGCAGCGTGTGGAGGCTACGGGGGCGGGGCCCTGCGCTGGGGGCGGGGCCGGGCCAGCGGGGGGCGGGGCCGGGGCGGGCTGCCCTGACCGAGGCCTCGCCTCACAGCGCCGTCCACCTCTGCAACAACTCCATCCAGAAGCGCCTGCAGAACGACAAGGACCGCAGCCCCCTGCTGCCCCACCACAACATGTGGACCAGCAGCAAGTTCCGGGAGTACCTGCAGAAGAAGGGCCGCGGGTCCGTGTGGGGCAGCGTCATCTACCCGTCCATGAAGCGGGCCGTCGCCCACACCATGAAGGTGGCCCAGGACCACGTGGAGCCGCGCAAGAACAGCTTCGAGCTCTACGGCGCCGACTTCGTCCTGGGGCGCGACTTCAGGCCCTGGCTGATCGAGATCAACTCCAGCCCCACCATGCACGCGTCCACGCCGGTCACCGCCCAGCTCTGCGCGCAGGTGCAGGAGGACACCATCAAGGTGGTCGTGGACCGGAAGGGCGACCGCAACTGTGACACTGGCAACTTCGAGCTGCTGTGGAGACAGGTGAGGCCCGGCAGGGTGGGGGCGCCGTGGACGCTGCTGCGGCCCGGCCTGGCCCTGGGTCGCTGCCGGGGGCGGGGGGGAGACCGAGATTCCGACCTCAGGTGGGCGCTCCGAGGGCCTGGGACCTGCTCCCGCTGCCACTTCACACAAACCCTGCCCACGGGTCACCGGGCTGGAGAAATGCCTGTGGGCCCTGGGTCCTTCCAGGCCGTTCCTTTTGGGACCTACCGTGTCCTCCCTCGTCTCTCCAGGGAAAGCTACGTCCTCCTTCAGGGGCCTCCCTGCAGGCCCTGGTCGCTGGCCCCTGGTTCTGTGGGTGGCGCCTTGCTGGGGGGGCCCCCGTGGGCAGCCCAACCCCCGGGAAGTGGGACCGATGCTTCTCTCTGAGGCCTTGTGCTCGACCGGCCGGCAGACCCGGAAAGGGGGGTGCTGGCCCCTAGTGAGGGCAGCCGGGCACCACTAGCCTCACACCCCCGCCTCCCCGCAGCCTGCAGTGGACCTGCCGCAGGCCCACGGGCCCGACCTCTGCGTGGAAGGCGTCAGTGTCCGCAGAGCCAAGAAGCAGGTGCCGCCCATTCGAAGTCCCAGCTTTTCATCGTCGCCCTTGGACATTCGGCCGCCCCAAGCGAGGTGCCCTTCGGCCGCACCAGACCTGGCGCCCAGACCCCCGCGGGCAGCTCTCCCGCAGCCCTTGAAACTGAAAGATGGAAAGGTACTTGCTTGCTTCCTGCCCGGGCCCTGGCGCAGGCCACCGCCAGAGCTGTCAGGCCAAGTCCGCCCACAGTGGGGCTGGCGGGAAGATAAGCCCCCCTCTTGTCCTCCCAGCACGCAGACAGGAAGGCCCCACAGTCGATCTTCTGGTCCAACAAACCCTCAGATGCAAATGTAGCCAATGTGCACCCGCTGCCCTTTGTGCTTCCAGGCCCGACAGCAGTGGGGGCCCGTGTCTGCCCCACGCCGCCTGCTCCGTGTGCCCCGTGCTCTGGGGCCAGGCGGGGGCCTCTGTTGGGAGCCGGAGCCTGCTGTGATGGGGTGCTGGCCCGCGCTCCGAGCAGGGGTTGGGGCAGCCTGGGCCCAGCCAGGGTGTTGGGGGAGCGCGGGTTCTGTTGCATCAGTTTCAGGAGCTGGCGAAGCACCAGGGTGCCCCCCCTCCACAGGACCCATGGGTGACAGCCTTTGTCTCACGTCTCGTGGGGTGTAGTGCGAATGGGGGGCTGAGGTTGAGATTTGAGTATCACCGGGCCCCCGCGTTCAGGTTGCTGAAGAGCCGACGGCACGTGGCCTGGGCCCTGCCCTGGGCGTGGGCTCGACGGGGCAGCCTGACACTCTGGTGC